>RJWT010033049.1:0-13989 GCA_004365215.1 Cuniculus paca | reverse complement strand
AAAAAAAAAAAAGAGTGAGCCAGAATACATAACCTGGTGATGTACCTCAGGGTCCTAGAAAAACAAGAAAAATCCAAACTGAAAGCTAGTACAAGGAAGGAACTTATAAAGATCATAGCAGAAATCAGTGAAAGTGAGATTTTTATAAAAGCAATATAAATAATTAAAGAATGGTCTCTTCAAAAGAATAAACAAGAGACAAACCCTTAGCCTAATAACCCAGCAGGAAAGGCAAGAAAAGACCTGCATCAATGTAATTAGAAATGAAAAAGGTAAAAATCATAGTGAACACTGCCAAAATCTAAAAGACTATTAATAACTACTTTGCAAACTTCTATGCCAATACTTTGGAGAATGCAGAAGTGGATAGATTCCTAGCTACATAGTTACCAAAACTGAACCAAGGTAATGTAAAAACCTTGATTAATCTAATGAAATTGAAGCAGTAATAATAATTTGTTAAAAACCTAGCAAACTAAGAAAAACTCAGATCCAGTTGAATTCACTACTAAATTCTGCAAAAGAGAAGGTTTAGCATCAGTACTCTTCAAGCTCTTTAATGAAATTGAAAGAGAAAGAGTGCTCCCAAAGTCATTCCTGGAAGCTACCATTATCCTGATTCCAAAACCAGATAAAGATACAACCAAAAAGGAAAAGTACAGATTAATCTTTTTAATGACTATTATGTAGATATCCTCAACAAGATACTGGCAAACAGAATGGAGCAAATCATCAAAAAGATCATCATCCCAGAGATTCAAGGATGGTTCAATATATGCCAATCAGTAAATATAATATAAACAGAACCAAGGATAAAATCACATGATCATTTGTATACATGCAGGGGGAAAAAGCCTTTACCCAGATTGAACATACATTAGTGACAAAAATCCCAAATAAAATAGGTATAGAATGACCTCATCTCGTGACTGAGTCAGGCCATGAACCCAGATCTCGCTGGATCAGAGTAAGAACCCTTGTGTTCACTGTGATCCCATCGAGGGACTCTGGTCCTTCACCAGCCTCAGAACCCAAAGGCTCATCTTTCCAGAAGTCCTGCCCACTCCCAGGACTACAATGGGCCTGAGGCTGCACTCAAGTCCCTGAAGGTCCAGAATTCTGTTTGCTGACAAATATGAAGGCGAATTCATGACTCTTGACCCCGTTTTTCTCTTCACTCCCCAATTCTGGCAGAGGGGCAGTAGGGGGTCTTGTTCCTGAGAGACAAACCAATCTGGTCTGTCATTCTACAGATGGATGAAGGGCAGGGGAGGGATTATAAAGTCTGACTTTGAGGCTTGCTCTGGGGGGCATCGCTCAAGATATATTCTGGAAACATTAAACCCCAGGATAGAGCAGCCCGAGCCTCATCCCTCTAGAATCTTTTCTTGTTTGGGTACCAGCGATCGAATTCAGGACCTTGTGCTTACCAGGCAGGCGCTGTGCCTCTAGCTATACCCCTGCCCCGATCCTTATAGAATCTTGATGGCTTTGGGGGGGTCTGAAAAATGCCACTGACCAGTGGGACTAAAGGAATGTGTCCTAAGACTGTAGGTGTGATTAGGTAGGAGAGTGAGCTGTTAGACTGATTACCTACGCCCCACCCATGGTTGACCCTTCTGAGTGGATGGGGGAGCTGTACCCAGTACCCAGATATTCCACCATTAGTGATTGTTTCTTGTGGCAACAGAGGTATGGAAAAGTACTAGGGCCATATTTCAGAGGAGTCTGCATCCTGGGGCTGTCAGAATTGGCCTCCCCACTCCAGCAAACCAAGTCTCAGATTCCAGGAACAACCACTCCCTACTCAGAGCTCTCAAGCTTTCCCCAGCCACCCTCACTCCAGTGCTCCAGAATTGCCAGCCAAATGGCTCAGCCCAGTGTGCATGAGGCAGGGAAACGAATCATTCTGGTCATTGCCATTCTCGGTCCAGTCCCCCAGGCACCAGTGTCACTCAGGGCTCTGTCATGGGAGCGAAGTTGAGAGAATTGCCACGGAGTGGGTTAATGGTGGCCGTTCAGGTTAGCAATCTTCTTGGGCAGGAGGTCAGTTCTCTGCCCCTAGTCCACCCTTTCTGGAGGAGAAACCCATTCTACTTTAATAATTTTATTCCAGTGCAAGAAACACAAAATAAAGAAAAGTTTTCTTTTCTGGTTCTAAGCTGAGGATACTATATTGGAATTTTTTTTAACCCAAATTGTGATCCTAAAACATTACATCTGATGTACTAAATAGGGTTGGTGGAAGGCAAGTGTGGATGCTGTATAGTAAATCCTTCACTGAGACACCTCTTCAAGAAATTCTCAGGAGCATCCAGAATCCGTATAGCTCTCAGGAGAGGAGAGGGCTGCAGCTTGATGTTCCTCAGTTTCTTACAAAGGCCAAGCCAATCGCTTTTGCCAGATTATTCTGTGATCTGCCCTAAGATGAATTGTGAAATTCATATCAAGCAACCCTGGAAGTGGACTGTGTCCTATCACAATCTGCATCTTCCTGTGGGTGCATGAATGATGTCATTAGGTCCCACACTCACCCCCCAACTCCCATCACTGCTGCCCACCCAACAGGGCAAAGAAGCAAAAATATTTCTTACTCATGTGTTTTAACAAAAAACAAAAGTTTATACTACAGTAAAATAAATGGTGCATATGTTTTTAAAAAAAAAAAAAAGAATGACCTCATCTCAATCTGATAAAAGCCATTTATGACAAACCTACTGCCATCACCATATTAAAAAAAGAAAAAAGTTTTCTCTCTAAAATCAGGAAAATGACAAAGGTGTCCAGTATCACTACTGCTTTTCAACATTAGCAACAGCAATTGGGCAAGAAAAGTAAAAGGGATATGTATAGGAAAGAAAAATTCAAATTATCATGATTTGCAGATGACATGATCTCTACATAGAAGACTAAAAATTCCATTAAAAGACTTTAGAATTAACTCCAAACTCTAATATAGCAGGATACAATATCAACACACAAAAATCAACAGTATTCCTGTACACACAGAAAAAATACTATTCATAATGCCACCATAAAAAATACTTAGTAATTAAGCTGAGAAAGTGAAAGACCTCTACAATGAAAAGAGCAATACTCTTAAAAAGGACATCAAATCAGACATCAGAAGATGAAAAGATATCCCCTGTTCTTGGATAAGCAGAACCAATGCATTCAAAATGGCCATACTTCTAAAATTCATACACACATTTTTTGTAATCCAATGCATATACCGACAACATTCTTCACAGAATTTGAGAAAACAGTCCTAAAATTCATAGGGAATCAGAAGAGCCCCTGAATAGCAAAAGTAATTCTGGGTACCAAAAGTAAAGTGCGAGGTATCTCAGTCCTGGACTGTTAAATCATATTACAAAGCTGCAGTGAAAAAGTAATGAGAATCAACAAATGGGATCATATCAAGTTAAAAATCTACACAGAGAAAGGAACCACCAGCAGAGTGAAAAGAAAGTTTACAAAATAGGAAAAAAAAAAACTTTACCAACTATTCCTCCAAAGAGAACTAATATACAGAATATTAAAGAACTCGAAAGAATTAGACATCCCCAAATGAAAGATCCAATCAAGAAATGGGCAAGTGAAATAAATAGACACTTCATAGAAGTATAAATGGCCAGTAAATACATGAAGAAGTGCTTGATATCACCCGTTATTAGAGAAATGCAAATTAAAACAACACTGAGAGTCCATTTTGTCCCAGAAAGGATGGCCATCATAAAGAAAACAAATAATAATAAGTGCTGGCAAGGCTGTGGAGAAAAGGAACCCTTCTACCCTGGCAAGCAACATCACCAAATGGTTCTGTGACAGGAACAACTTGTGTTTTTATGTACTAGGCAGGAGATTACTGTGGCTATAGGCTAATTGAGGATTGAAATTTGCACTTTGGATAGAGGAGGATAAATTTCAAATCCCTACACAATTGCCTAAAAGAAGTCCGACTGTTTATTTGTCAAGAAAGATGCTTCGTTTAAGTCCAGTTCAGGATCTATTTTATGGAAATTCTTAGTCATTTGCAGTTTCATAATTTAGTTTTGTATTTCTTTAGGCAAATCTGCTGCAGATAGAAAGATCTTCTTATATAGGTCCTCTACAGTTGTTTCAACTCTAAAGTTGTGTTACTGAAAAGTATTTTCCACATTTTGAGTTATTTCTCCTTAATGAGAATAGTATCAAGTGGGGGTGTGATATGAGCAGATGCTCTTATCTGAGGCAGGGACCCCCTCCACAGCACTGCATTTAGTTAATATGCTATACAGCTGCTTACAGCTTTCAAAATCTGAATTATTTGACTGCAAAGCCATATGCCTACTATCTGTCTTGTGAATTCATATTTGGATTTTTTAAAGCCCGATTTTCTGATTCAATAAAATAATTTAAAAATAGTTATGGCACAGCCAATAAATATATCTTGCATCTTATAGACATAAAAGTATATAGTTATATCTTACAGACAGAGGCATTTTGGTGTTAGCAAATATATTATTTTAGAACTTAAGCAAGCAACATTTAGGGTACTAGTTGATGTTTACATCTTATAAATGTTCGGGGAAAAGTATTTTATTTTGGACTCTTAGTAGCAGTTAGGTCTTTTCTAAGTTCCTGAAGAGTGTTCTATATTTATCAGCACTTAAACCACCCTGATAGTGAGTTTCAAATATGTATTAAATTACATTGTAAATGCTTTAAATTCTCATTTTTAAATTTTTTATTAGTACATGTTTCCAGTACATAATGATTACATTTACCATGGGGAGCTGGAACATGTACATAATACATCTTAATTCTTCTTTTTCTTTCCAGCTCCTTTCCCTCCCTTCTTCCCCTCCTGCCTCCTCCCTCCATCTCCTACTCCCTCACCAATTTGAAAAAGATCTCCCTACTTCCTATTTATCTATCTTCTGTTTTGCACTATATATATATATTAGCTTCTCATATAATTATGAGAAATCACATTTTTTATAAGTCACATCAGATGCTGTGAAAGTGTTTTAATCTTTTTTATTTTTAAATGAAACACCAAACTGGAGTTCTGAGGTCAATGAAAGCAGATGTTCTTTTAATAAATAGTTATAACCTTTGAAAAGGCAATAAGCAAAGAGCAGAAGATGAAAAAGTAAAACCAAACTAAGCTTTGCTTGCTTACAGCTGTTTGAGTTAATAACACTGGGCTTCCTTTTCAAGCAGGAATTTACTTTTATGGGGATTTAGCCTAAAATTAGTTTATTATATTGTTATCTAACCATATTTTCACTTTCGTTCAGATGTTGTAAAAAGTATTTCAAGATTCTGTCCTAGGTTTTCTTTTCTTCCTCCCTCGCCTAGCCCTTCTCTTCTCAATCTGGTGAAATAAAGGTGAGCTGCACAGCTGAGCTCTAGTCATTCTGCTCTTCGGCTCTGTGATCCCAGCTAAATCAGTAAACTTCAGTTCTTTCATCTGTTCAGTGGGCATAGTAATTCATGCCCTGTACTAGTTGAGTGAGATTAGGTACAGTCAGTTCTTGTTATTTGCAGTAGCTATAGTGTATAAAATTTCTGGAACACACTCAATTAGTAAATACTGAAACATTGTTCCAAGGAGATTGTATTAGTTGGTTTTGGTTGCTAGGACAATACCTGACATACACAACTTAAAGAAGGAAAGGCTTACTTGGCTCACAGTTTCATAGGTTTCAGTTCATGGTCATATGGTTGCAGTGCAGAACCAACATGGCAGAAGGCCATGGTAGGGGACAGCTGCTCACTTCATGACAACCAGAAAATAGGGAAAGAGCCAGAGAAGGAGCTGGGGACCAGATATAGTCTCTAAAGTGACACCACCACAGGATACCCAGACATGTCCAGAAGTGTGCTTTACTTACTCCCTAGGTGTCTCTCAATCCAATCAAGTTGACAATCAAAATTAGCCATCACAAGTCCACCCTTTGGCAGTTTCACACCTACACACATCTTATTAAACTAAGTAATCTCCAAGTGCAGACAGTGAAAAGGACAGAGGTCCACCTAACATGATATAACTATCCAGCATACAACCGAAGACTCACTAATTCTCTCCCCAGAGTCTAAATGGCCCCAGAATTGCTCATAAGTTCAAGTCCAAAGTTTCCTCTGAAACTAAAGGTAAACATTTAGTCAACCCCTGTAAAATTCACAAAGCAAGTGACTTGCTCCCAAGATAAAATGGCACAGGGTAAACATTCGCACTCCTAATGGGTAGAATGTGGGAATAGAAAGGATTAGGACCAAAGGAAGACCAAAATCCAGGGGGACAGACTTTAAGTTCTGTAGCTCCATGTTTAGCATCCAGGGCACATGGTGGTGCGGTGTGAGTTCCATAGGGCTGCTACCTCTGACTTTTCTGGGTGATCCCACACTACCTCATTTCAGCTAGCTCTGCTTGCTGCCTGCACCTTTTCTCATTGTCATTCTGTGTTCCTGGTATCTCTTGATTTCCTGGGGTCTCCATTGTAGCTTTGGCCTCACTCTCAAAATTTCACTCATTGCCCTTTCAGGAGCTCCTGATAGGGACTGTAACCCTGTCACACATTGCCTTGCCTCCCAGGCTTCCTTTGCAATCTGAATGGAAGCCTTTCTGGTCCTGTAATTTTTATTCTGCTTACTAATAAAACTAGCATCATATGAATGATACCAGGATGTGCTGTCACTTTGAACCAGAGCCAGGCCCCCATGGGCCACAGCCACACAAACTTTGAGTGCTATACAGTGGAGTACAGTGAAAGGAATCCCAAGAAATTCCTTAGGCAGCACTTTTTGCACAAGGAACACAAGACTCTTTTCTCAAATGGAAGTTTTATTCTTTTGCACCTTTAAGCCTGAAATAGTTGGGGTCTTGATTTCTGAGATACCTTAAGGCACCTTTCTCTTGTCCCAGTGTCTTGGTTACTTTTCTCTCATTGCTGAGACAAAATACCCAGCATCCCGAATAAAGAAAGGAAAGGTTTACTTAGCGTACAGTTTGTGGAGGTTTCAGTCCCTAATCAGATGGCTCAAAGGCAGGGTGGTGTGGCACTGGGGCAACACTTCAAGGCAACAACCAGAGAAAAAGGGAAAAGAGCAAGCCTCTTTTCCTCCCTTATATTGTACACAGGCCACCCCGCTCCTCCAGAGCAGATGTAGTACTCACAAATCTGCTTGCCCTCCTCTTGCACAGGATGAGGATATTTACAAAGTAAGGATCCTGGCTCCCTGCTGAGTCTCTCAGTAAAACTTCTAAACTTCTCAAGTTGACACAGTGTGTCAACCATAACACCCAGTGGAAGTGCATTGCTTCTTTTTAATCATGCTAATCTCTTCATCAACCACAACTTCTTTGGACCAGCTTCTTATATGCTTCTTTTCTTTACAAACTGCAGGTTCTTCTGATTTTGCTGCTCTGCCTTTTATTCCCATTTCTCACTGTAAATCTAGCTAAAAGGCAGTCCACAATACTCATGCCATAGTCTGAATGCAGTGCTATCTTGAATTTCCACTACCACATTAATTAGTCCATCGTCTTTTTTTTTTAATTTTTAGTTTTTATTAGTACATGTCTGTAGTACATAATGATTACATTCCTTGTGGGGAATTGGTACGTGCACACAACACATCTTTTTTTATTCCCCTCTCCTTCCCTCTTTCCTCCTAATCAGGAGAGATCTATCTCCCTAATTCCTATTATCTGTCTTTTTTGCTTTTTATTTATATTTTTGGTTTCTCATATGAGAGAAACCATGTGATATTTAAACTTGTGTTTCTGATTTATTTAACTTAACTTTATGATCTCAAGGCATATTCATTTTCCTATGAAATACTCAAGTTTATTTTTCTTTATGGAAGAGTAGTGCTCCATTGTGTATAAATAGCACGCTTTCTTTATCCATTCATCTGTTGATGGAATTAGTCCATCATCTTTAAATTTAGCCTCACACAAAGTGTTGGAACCTGGGCAAAATGCAAACATGTTCTTTGACAGAATGTAACATAAATTATTTCTAGTTCAATTCCCAATAGAGTTCTGATTTCCATCAGAAACTTTATAAGCCCATCTTTACTGTACACATTCCTTTAAGACTTCTCTAGCCTACATCTCTAAACCTTTCCAAATTCCTCCCACAAATTAGTTCCAAAGGCTTCTAAACCACATGGTCAAGTATACTCCTGGGGACCACCCCACTCTTGGTACCATGTTTCTATATTAGTCAGTTTTTCTTTGTTGGAACAAAATATCTAATATATACAACTTAATGAGAAGGTAAGTTTGTCTTAGTTCACAGTTTCAGAGGTTTCAGTCTGTGGTTAGTTGACCCTCAAGGCAGAAATGTCTTGGCAGATGGAATGCTGGAAAAGTATGCTCACCTTTTGGCAGGCAGGAAGCAGAGAGACAGGGAAAGAGCCACAGAAAAAGGAGCCAAGGACCAGATATAGTCCTCAAGATCACACCCCTCAGACCCACCTAGACACTCAGAAGTGTGCTTTACTAATCTAGGTAACTCTCAACCCAGTCAAGTTGACAATCAAGATTAACCATCACAGAGATATACAAGGTTAAGCTCTGCTTCAGTTACTTTTCTCATTGCTGAAACAAAAGACCAGACAGCCAAAGTTAAAGGAGGAAAGGTTTATTTTGGTTCATGGTTTGTAGAGCTTTCAGTTTATAATCGGCAAGCTCCAAGGCAGGGTGGTATGGCAGAGGGGCATCACACAGGGGGCAATAGCATACAAGCAGCAAGCAGCAAAACAGCAGCAGCAGCCCTCTTTCAGTTCCTTTATATTTTATCCAAGTTGAAAGCCTATTGATTGGTTGATGCTACCCACACGCAAAGTGGGGCACCCTTAACCCCAGCATCACATTCTTAATCCCAGCATCACACATCCTAGATTCAGCCACCTCTGAAAAGCCCCACCTATGACCACATGAGGCTTTGGGGGGACATCTAGATACAAGCCCTGACAGGCTCCAACAGGCCTCAGGTTACAACATGCTTGGCAACAGGTAGTACATAATCTTGTTTCATGCATCATTTCTGCTTAAAGACACATTATTGGATGTATATTGCTGATTCATTAATATTGAAATCACATAACACTTAACTTGTACCTGAGCAAAAGTCATCTCACATGCATATTTTTTTCATGCAGCACATCATAGGTAAAACAGGTAACACTTCACCACTTTTCTTGAAGACCATTCTAAGTGGTGAAATTACCAAGAGAAAGCACAACAGTTTTTAAAAATATGGCACAAAGTAGACCATGCAAAGAAGTCTCTTACTTACAGTGTGAGAGTTAAAACAAACAAGAAACCAGAGTGCCACCTTATCAGTTGGAAATGGTGCATGTCAGGTGGCTTAGATTTGTCTCTGTTCTGAACAGTCCATGAATGACAAAGAAAACACCCCAAGTATTGGATTTGAAGTTATGAATAAATTTTAGCAATAGCCAAATTTGCAAATGGAGCATATTTGAATTACGAAAATCAAGGTTATATGAGTGTATGTGCACCTTTTTTAAAACACAAAACTCTCAAGATGATTTGCAGAATAAAAATTATTTTGGGTAACATTAACTCAGATACAATGATTTTGAGCATTAGTCATTATTATCAATTTCAAATTAACAAAATAGCAAATATGTTACTGAAAATGACCACAACTTCTTGGCTTAGTAAAATCTACAAAGAAAAGTATTGTTGTTAAGTTCTTTGGCTCTTCAGCTTTCACATGTAATACACAGTAGCAAGGAGAACCACTGTAATTTGATGCTTTGATTTTAATGGTTAGCATTGCTTTATGACCTGATTACTGAGGGGAAAAAATTTGTTCTTTATGTATTACCAAAATATTATGTTTCCAAATATGTGAAATTCATATGGAAACATTTTGATCTTAAGGAGTAGTGTAACTGCTGTTCTTGGACTTTTGGTACCATTTCATGCTGCAGAACAAGTACAAATTGACATTTTCAAGATGGTTTTGGTTAACTCCTTAATGTTGGAAATTGGAACTTTCCGATGTAATAACTTCTGCAAAATACCACTATGCATTATTAATACTGTATGCTGTTGACAGAAGAATGAATGGAAAACACACACGTACCTATAGACATATGCTTATAGAGCAGAATAGAAATGAAAGCTTATCAAGTAGACTGTCCTTAGAAGTTATTTTATCTTGGGATAAAATATTAGAGTTTAAAATAAGCTTATTAGTAAATTCAGCTTGAGAGTAACACTTTTGTGCGAAATGACCATATTCCCACTAGTACTTAAAAAGCGACTAGTGATCAGACAGTTTACTTGGGCATGTGTCAGTGTCAGTGTGACTATTTGGCAGCATAGTTCCTCAGAAATTCCAATTACCCGTGTAAATACATTTCATAGCACCACATTCCACTTTGTCAGAACCCTGCTGCCTTTATATCATTAACATAAATGCAGGTGCAAATAGCATTTATGTACTTTGATAGAAAGCAGTTGGAGACATTTCACTGTGGGGCACAACACTTTCAGATTGTGTACATCTGTTCAAATAATGTATCCAGCCCCAGTGACATGAACACAAGGATGGAAACATCTGCCCCTGAGACCATTTGCCATATAGCAGATGCTTACATCTTTATTTATGCAGATGGTTGGTGGGATGAATTGTGTGGGATTAAAAAACCAAGTTGTTTGACAGAGATGTTTAGGATGTTAGGCAAGCAAAAAATATAGGTTTGGCAGTTTTGTTTTAAAGGTGCAGTATTAATAGAAATAGAAATCCATAAATCTAATAATGCTTTTAATAGTCACCATATTTTTCTTTAATTAGCATTGAAATCCTAAAAATGTTTAGAGAAATTCAGTGTTTAACTTACACGAAAGTAAGCAACTTAGAATTATTTAAGTTTTGATAACATAATTTATAATTATTTTGAATGTTTTTCTAAATCCGTTTAAGAAGGTTCTTTGTTATTTGAAAGTATTATACACAACAAAGAGAATCTTCTGATAACATTTTTTAAAATAGGGGAATATATAAGTGTCATCTATTTGAGTATAATTTATGAGATATTCCATGAATATCTATTCAAATAAGTTGCTGAAGCATTGTATAGTTATAAAATATTTGTCAAGTATTATTTAATCTATGTTTTAACATTGCCAAGTAGTGATATTTTAATAATTAATATTTTTATTAGAATGGATTACCTTTTCACACATCATTATCAGAATTCTCCTTTTGACCTGCCATATTGCATTCAATGCAAAGAAACAAAGGGCAACATAATAAAAACCTTAAAAAAGACACAATATTTCCAGGTTTGATTTTCTGTTCTCATTCATATGTGCAGTCATAGAATCTAAAAGAAGATGAGCCACAGCATTTCATTTAACGAAGTAGTTCTCAGGCTTCTTGGTTTGGGAACCTCTTTATAGTCTTAAAACTTACTGAGTCCTCTAAAGACTGTCTCTGCAGGCGGTTTCTATGTTTACTATATTAGTAATTATAAGCAGGAAAATATTCATAAGTTCATTTTAAAAATAACAGTATAAGCTTAACATGGAAACAAAATAACCTAGTTTAATGAAATTGGCTGTGTTTCCCAAAACAAAAAAATTAGAATATGGGCATTAACTGTTTTTTTGCAAATATTTTTAAAGTTTAGCTTCATTGAAAACAGTTTTGCATCTCATATTGGTCTTGCTTTTAAGCTGCTGTGATGTTTATATTGAAGTATTTGAAGAAAATCCAGCTTTATGATAGCTAGAAAGGGACTATCCTGATAGCCTTTTCAGATGATTAAGATTTTTGATAACAAACCAAAACTTGTCAGATGATAACTTTGTGAAATTTAGTTGTAAAGAAAAATTGAAAAGCATGTTGATGTATTTTTGGTATTGTATTACGTCTTGTTCTATCTTAAACTTGAAAAAATCTTTTACATTTGCATGCAACAGTCTTTCATCATTTAGAAAACAGTAATTCACTGAGTTGTGCTTATTTTCCATATGCTTTATTATGCATGTGTAATCACGTTTTAATGTAAACTTCGTCTCATCTGAAAAGTCATTTAGTACAGATCCCAACTTGAGAAGGTTCCACTTACAGATTCTTGACTTTTACTCTAAGATGGGAGAAATACATATGCAGTAGAAGCTGTACTATGACTTTGAATTTTGACCTTCTCCCAGGTCAGCAATATGCAGTGCAAAGCTGTTCCATGAAGCACTCTCATGATGCTTTCTCATGAAGTAAGGCTCACTTCCCAGTCAGCTGTAAGATCGCCTGGGCAAATAACCAGTGCTGTACACTTTACTGCTGCTGAGATCTAATGTTTGATCACTTAGGTATATTAAACACATTTTCCACTTATATTTTCAACGTAACAATGGGTTTGCGGGGACATAACCCCAACAGAAGTCAAGAGGAATCAGTGTTGGGAAGCTCCAGAACTCCAGTTGCCTCTTGAAAAAATAAGTTTTATCATTAACAACAAATACTATCATGAGTTTTTTTTTTCCCTTGTCAATGAAATAGCCATTCATTTTTTAAATAGTAGCTGCCAGATACCCAAGTGTGTGGTCTTTCAACACATTTTAGCATACAACTGTCAAATACTCTCTCGAGTAAAAGTGTCATTCATAGGAAAAAAGCAACCAGTTCAACTTTACGACCACATAGAGTGCTTTTCCTCTTCATCAGACTTCTGTGTACATGAAAAGTGTGCCATGAGTCTGAACCATTTCATTCCATAGACTCATGAAAAGGCAGGTACCCAAGAATTGAGCTTTAATATCGCTAAGTTTCTGTACTGCTTTTTGTGCTTCTACTGCAAGAGTGTGATGGTGAAGAATAGGGCTTCCGGAACATTTGTCGTCACTGCCTCAGTTCCGGTTCAAGTGGCAGAGCTGTTTAACCTGCATCTCTTCTGCCCTGCCAGTGCAGTGCACACAGGTGTCAACACGGCTGAAAAGGCAAATGGAATATCAATATTAATGTAATTTGGGACCCTCCCCAAATTCTGCAGAATTTACTTTTAGAAACACTGATCTAGGCTAATCCTCCTTTGCTAAAAGGAAGAAACCAAGTCATAAGGGTTAACATGTTCACAATGGGGCTGTAATTTGTATTCATCACTACTGGCTGGCTCTGATTTGACTTTATTAGTAAAAAGGCCAATAAAAGTGATTAGATCCATTTATACCACCAGCGGTACAAAGTCACACAATGGGACAGTTGCGCATGTACCACTGATGGTTCAAGCTTGCGGGACAGGTTAAAGGTTATTATCGTGTGAACTTAGTCTACCAGTAAATGGAAAAACCACAGACAGACAAAGGCCTGGTCCCTATCTTACATGTAATGTCGTTTGTCTTTTTGTTTCTGAGGGAGCCCTTTCTCCATCCCAGGAAGAAAATCCCCCCATCAAAACATGTATCTATGTATCACTGGTGTTTTCAGGTTTACTGAAAGTACAGGACTGGCCACATGAGGAATTCAGAAATCATTTTAGCATTTTTCTTCCAGTCCTGATGTTCTTCAGTGTCCTCTGTTTTCAAAGCCGGTGGTACAGGATTAGGAAATAGCTAAGAAATTTATTTATATTATTTTTTAAGTTATGAAAGACCTTAGTGATTTTTTTTCCCTTTATTTCTGCTCATCAGAATAACAAACCACAACTTCATCAGTGCTTTAAAATCTCAGAGAGCTTATTTATTTTTGCTTTTGAAAGTTGCATTCTGGTGTCAGCCTAGTTTGGTTCCCAGAAGCTGTAAAAGAAAACCACCTGTCTAACTAGCCTGGCTTTCCCGTGTCAGGGCTTTACAGATTGATGATTGGTGCTGATTTCATTAACCACCTCCCCAGCAGCTATGCTGGAGGTTGCTGTTAGAACCAGAAGCTCTCTCATTCCAAAAGTTGCATTCCCAATTGAATCTTTATTTTCTTAGCATTGACTTGGATTGTGTGGCATTCACCAGCCACTGGA
>RJWT010033048.1:0-13995 GCA_004365215.1 Cuniculus paca | reverse complement strand
GATTTTATAAAGGAAATTCTTCAGGAATAGGCAATGGGAAGCTCGGTGAAATCATGGGAATAAAAAAGCAATAAATAGAAATAGAAACATTACTTGGAAATAAATGTATGCAAAATGACCAGAACGTCAATATAATGATATCAGTTTTATAAACATACACACAGAATAGGGAAAACAACACAAAAGACAAGGATAAATGGGGAATTAAACTGTTCAAAATTTTTTGCCTTTGCAAGAAGTTTAAATGATTGTTTTAGACTATTTGAATTCAAAAGGTTACATTGTAATCACCAAAAGAATGCAAAAGAATGAATAAGTAATAAGCTTATAAAAGGGAATGATGAATTAACAATTCTTAATTAGCCCAAATGAAAGCAAGAACAGCATGAAATTGTAATATAGAACAAATGGGATAACAGAATTGTAAGAAAGCTGGTTTAAATCCAAATATATCTGATTTATATTGGATATAAAATAAATATTCCAGCGAAAAAATATAGATCGGGCAAAACCAAAATGCAACTCTGTATGCTTCTTATGGAACACACATTTTAAATATAAAGTCACAAATTTGAAATGGGATAGAGTAAGATATACTCAGGAAAATGGTAATCAAAAAAATCTGACATAGCTATACTAATATCAGCTGGAGCTAATTTTAAAAGCAAAAATATCACTAAATTTAAAGTGGGACATTTAATTATTAGAATCCTCAGAAATTTACAAGAAAACTAAGTATATTAGTAAACTGAAGGGGAAAACTTGATCACATCAATAGATACTAAAATAATTTTAATTGTTGGTAATTAAAAACAATTAGATAATATACAAATATAAATTCCATATGATGCAGCTATAAAGAAGCAAATTCTGCCATTTTTACTAATGGATGAACTTGAAGGCACTGTGTTAAGTGAAGCAAGTCAGAGAAAGATACATACTGAATGATTTCACTTATATATGGAGTCTACCAGCTGAAGCACAGAATGGCAGTTACCTGGGTCAGGATGATGAGAGGTAAAAGGGCAATGTGGGTCAAAGATATAAACTCAGTCACATAATGTAAGTAAATCCAGAGGATTTAATGCACAACATGGTGACTGTAGTTGATAATACTTAATTTTATTCTTGCAATTTGCTTTAATGTTCTTACCACGAGGAAATAGGTAACTGGATGAGATGATGGGGAAATTAACTAATTAGATTGTGACAATCATTTCACAAATATATGTATATCAAAGCACCCATTGTGTACCTTAAAAATCAAACAATTTTCTTGGTCAATTATACACCAGTGAATCTGAAAAAGTTTTTAAAAATTCAGCTGGCCTAAAGATCTAAATTGAAAACACATGCTCACAGAACAAAAATACCAAAAAACAAAATCCCAAACAATAAACACTGTGTTTCCCCCCAAATAATACCTAACTGGAAAATAATCAGCCTTGCAAACTGGAGACTAAGGATGCCAGCCCCACTCAGCCTTACCTATCTTATAGAGTAGCCGCTGAGTGAGAGAATGGTGATGGCAGGTGAGGAAAGCTCATTCTGAGTGGGGCTGGCATTTTTGAGCTCTAGTTTTCAAGGTTATTTTCTGACTAGGTCTTATTTTCAGAGAAAGAGGGTCGACAAAACTATGAGAAGAAAACTTGGGAAAAATATTTGTGCTGAACATACTTCGAGCTCTCAGTAGAACTTGCTTTCCTTTTTCTACCTGCTCCTTCCTTAGCTATACAACTCACAGAATTCTAGAACAAAGGCTGTATAAGTTTCTCTTACATGTTTCCATAACAGCCTTCCCATAACACTGTGTGAGAGATCATTGAATGCATATATTATTCATCAGATTTGCTTTAACAAAGGAAAGCATTAGTACATCCAGTGCCAAGGACATAACAGATATACAATATGATTTTTTGGCCAAACAGATGAATGATGACCCTTGGCCAGCACTATCACAACCATTCAGCCTGCCAGAAAGACCCAGGGGTAGACTGCCTTATTGGGTAGTATATCATGCATGGGCTTCGGAGACAGACTGACCTAGATTGACTCCTGTTTGCAAGTGGTGTCATCCTCTCTGACTTACTTCTCTGCAGTTGATTTTTGGTAAGATGTTTTGGACACCCCTGGGTCTATACTCAATGTTCAGAAACTGTTAGATTTTACTAATGGTACTATTATGAAGCTGGACTAAGGTGGGTGACTTGGTGTGGCTGAGGTGAAAGATGATTGACCTTCCCAGGTTCTACCTCATCAATAGGATAGTCTACTGGGGTAAAAGTAGAATACCTTCACTGAGAACTTTGCTGCTTCATTTGCAATATATGCGACCCTCTTTGGCCATCATATTTCCCTCTCTGACAATGTGTTTCAGTGGTCCTGGCTATGCCTTACAATTACTTGGCTCCACATTGAACCAATTAGAATGTTCTTTTGGTGGTAGTTGATGTGCAGTTGGGACTGAGAACTGGTGGCCTCTTACTCTCTTGTTTCCAGTAGAATAAGTCCTAGATCACAAGCATTTTCTTGGAGAAAACAAACAAAGAAACAAAGAAACAAAGAAACACCCTTATTTTTGGCCAGGTATGATGGTACACACCTGTAATCTCAGCACTTTGGGAGGCCGAGGCAGGAGCAGAACTTACAAAACTTAGGAAGACCCTGTAGCAAAACAAAAATAATAAAAAAGAGTACTAGGGTTTAATTCCCAGTACTGTGACAAAAAAAGAAAAAAGTTTCTTAAATAAGGCAATAAATTCAGCATAAAGGGCAAGGCTTGGAGCCAGAAACTTACAGTTCTGGCACTGATTCAAGTTGGAGGTATGACCCAGCAACCACAAGACCTGTATCCTTAGAATCCCAAACAGACCAAGCAAGCACAATAGACTCTTCTGTTCTCTCTACCTCAAACCATAATGTGAAGTTCAAAGTGCAAAGCAGTTAAGACTTCTCAAAAATTTACAGTATTACTAAGTATTACTATTTATTTTTTAATTTAACTTTTTTCAATATTACTATTTTTTGCTCTGCTCATAATTAGAAAATTCTCACTGCCCAGGTGACTAGATGTGGAGTTTTTTTATTTTATTTTTTATTTTTAAAGAGAATAAAACAAAACAAAATAAAACAGAACAAAGCAAATCAGAACAGAAAATGTAAACAATACAGGACTTCAAAACAAGACAACAGGAAATCAACGGTGGCTACCATAGTGTCTCTTGTTTTCTTTGAAATAGTTGTTCATACCCTCACACACAACAAATTCAAACAAAACAAAATGATATAAAACCAATCAGAACAAAAAAATGAAAGCATCATAGGCTTTCAAAACCAGACAATAGGCAATCATCAATGGCTATCATAATGTCTCTTGTTTTCTTTAAAATAGCTGTCCACACCTTCTTACATGTTTTAATCGAATAATAGAAAACAGACTAAAGCCAATCAAATCAAAGAATAAAAGTTATTGGACTTCAAAACATGATGATAAGAATCCACAATGGCTACCAAAATGTCTCGTTTTCTTCAAAGTAGCTGTTCATACCATCACACATCATAAAATCAGTTCTTATAACCTCTTTTGGAGTAGTTCTAGGCATGTATAAGCCTACACATGTACACCTATCCTTTCTGTGCCAGAGGGAATAACTAAACAAAGTACAAGAAAAACAAGAAACAAAAGAGACAAATAAATAACAATAACAGAGAACCCAAAACAATAATAATATAGGCTTTCAAAACTAGGTGGTAGGAACATAATAAAAGTTATTTTGTAGTTATCTTCAAAAGAGTTACTCAGATTACCAGACACAGACACGCAAAATTGACCTAATCTTATGAATGTTAACTGTTTTGTTCCAAGAACTAATAGAATTAGTAGTACAATCATCTTAGCTATCTTAAGTGTATATATACAAATTTATATCTTTTTTCTTTTCCTTTCCTTCTTTTCTCCTTTTCCCTGTTTGAGTTAGTTTTTCCCTTTGAGCAGTTTCTTACCCTTTTACAATATTTATTGAAGATTTTGTATCTTATTTACTCTTTCAATTTCTTAACACTAGGGAGACAATACAGTGTTTATGCATGCAGGTTTGATTTATTTCGCTTATGAGTCACACCCATTTACCTATAAAAGCCTCAAAATGATCTTTCTTTATAGCTGAGTAGTACTCCATTATATAAAAATATATAGCTGTGGAGTTTTACACAGCTCATTTTACTGTTTTAAGATCCCAGTTTCTTCATCTATAACATGGTAAAACCCACTCTACTGATCGTTGGTTCTCATTGTTAGCAGGAAAGGAAGCAATGGAGATTGAATACAAGATGTCACATGGCTATGTTGGTTGTTTTGTTTGGTATTGCTATAGTAAAGCTGTGAGTAGCCTCACATAAAATATTAAATTTGATCCCGTTAGCAAGCTTCATAGTCTCTCATGGAAGCACATGCTGGTACTCACTCGACCTTAAGTAAATACAGAATTTTTGCCTGAAAAGTTTTGATTATTTGCAAGAAATCTCAGGGAACTTTTGGTTAAAACCAAGCCTGCCGAAGTGACAGGCACAGTTGTTATGTAGGAATTGCCCCTTTAACTTCTGTCACCTGGGCTTTCCTGACTGTTAACTGTATGACAGAAGATCAGCACTGCAAGAATCAACCTAACTGAGGTGAGTTGAAATCATTTGGTATGTGGCATCAAAATAGGACAAAGAGGCCCAGAGGCACAGGCAGGCTGAAATGCTTGGGCCCCGAGCAAGTTGCCACCTACCTCTGCCATTACAACTCCTTCTGAGTTGTGGTACCTGGTATCTCTCTCTAAACTCCAGACATCTATGTTCTTTAGTACAAGCATCTGTGCCCTAATACTGACCCTGAGCCCAGTGATCATAAAAGTTCTTTCCGGAACACCTAGCATTTAGACTAGTGAAAAGGAAAGTGAGAGAAGG
Organism: Cuniculus paca; assembly: GCA_004365215.1. Classification (NCBI taxonomy): domain Eukaryota; kingdom Metazoa; phylum Chordata; class Mammalia; order Rodentia; family Cuniculidae; genus Cuniculus; species Cuniculus paca. The sequence continues at coordinate 9,045 of RJWT010033048.1, read as the reverse complement.
GGAAATTAGCATAGTTATGACTGATTTTGCCTCTACTGGTGTTTTTAATCTTACTTTTTGCAAAGTGATATAAATGTATGTTGTCAGCCAGTGACATAAACAGATTTTCCTTTCCTAAGGCAAATCTGATAATTACTATTGTTGGGACATATTTTGCAACACACAAAATAGATTCAGGATGTCAGGTTTTAGTGCAACAAAACAGAACAAGTTTCCTGGAAAAGCATGAACTGTCATTCCAAATGAGACTGACAGATGTTCCAGCTTACCTACAGATATGGTCCAAACAGCAATGATTTTCAGAAATGCCTTAGTTCTGGAGTTGAAGCGGCTGTGGTGGATGGGGTTCTGGATGGCAACGTAGCGGTCCAGTGAAATGGCACAGAGGTGCATGATGGAAGCCGTGGAGAAGAGCACATCCAGGTAAATCCAGACTGCACACAGCTTGCTAGGCAGAGGCCACCGGTACCCTACAACACAGGAGCTTAGCATCAGTAAGCCACTTTATGCCTCCTGGGGCTATGGGAACTATGCTCTGGGACAGAAGTTTTCACTGTGGGGGACAGGCACAGGTGATTGCAAAGGGCACTGCAAAAAGTTTGCAACATCAGGACAAATTCTAATAGCAACTGTACTTAACTATTGCACTGATTGATGAATACAAGGTCTGAGTTTTTCTGGTGCCTAGGATTATATTACTGTTATGTGACAAACTCAAACTTTCCCTCTTCAGGGGTTCTGTCTCACTTTCCCACCACTTAGCAAAACTATTTAAAAAATAACTTATGGCTCAGAGTTGTGAGGTGCTTTGAGCTACTTTGTGGGAGGACCTCTCAAATTGTACTGTCATTATTTATTCATGTATTTCCCCCCAGGATTTTAGCTTCTAAGGTTAGTCCCATCATAGTCATTATTATAAGCACCTGGTCTCATACAAGGATGACAATACATGGTATTGGCACAAATGACTAAATGATTAACAATCCAGTTTGGGAATCCGTCTTTACGTGTAAAAATGAAAAATAGTTACCTAATGATGCTTAGAATGTTAATCTCAAATTTGGGGTGTGTGGGAAAATTGAAGACATGGTGAAGACATGATATGCAGCTGGTCCATAGACCATACTTGGAGAAGAGCCGTTTAAGTGGCGGCTCTCACTCTGACTTGCACACAGAGTCCACTGGAGAGCTTCAGAGACCAGGCCAAACCACCCAATTAAACCATTCTCATTAAACCATTCCAATATATAAGAAGCACTGCGGTTCGCCTGCTATATTAGGAAGATAGAAGACAACTTATGGACATCAGCAAAGTGTCCCCTTTGTGTGTTTTGGAAGGGATCAGATGGTTTGGATAGCAGCATAAGCAATGGTGCCTGCGTCTAAGAAGGAAAATTATAAAGATCACTCGTCCTTCACAGTTTCACAGTCTCCAAAGCTGCACAAGCTCCACAAGCGGACGTACTCTAACTACCAAGACGCCACTGGGGATAATTAGAAAAGGAAAGGTTGCATCCTCATTTAGAACCTCTCACTTGCATTGTTTGCAAAGTGCTTGAGCTGAAAGGAATGCGTTTTCTTTAGCAGCGCCTGAGGGGAAGTCCGCTCAGCCTGTTCAGAGCTGATGTTGGTTCTTGGGGTTTTCTCTGGAAGGAAGCAGCCGCGGACCTTAGTCCGGGTTTCTGCGGTGTGGATAAGGAGTGGACATTTCCTTGGACAAGACCGCCACGCGGAACCCAGCAGGCTGAGGGAGGCTGCAGGCTCTGCCAGGGCGGGTGCGGAAGGAGTTCTGGGCGAGAGGCTGCCACCAGGGGGCGCCCTTGCACCCCCGAGCTAGTGACGCCAACCGGTGGTCCTTCATAACCCGGCCAGGGCCTGCCCCACCCGTCTGCGGGGGTCACCCCGCCCTCCTGCAGACTTAAGGTTCCTGCACTGTCTCCTTCCAAGCCTGGAATTTGAGTCGGAGTGCAGGCAGGGTTTTTAGGAAGAGAATAACCACTCCAGAATGCCTGAGAAGTGACACACACATTTAATAAAATTATTCCCGTGCGATATTTGAGTGGTCAAGCGGGGGTGGGGTGGGGTGGGGCTTAACTTTGCAGGAGCATTAGCGACTTTCTGCAGAGTAATGCCCGCTCTGCCTCGCACCTCCTTCCTCCTCCACCTTCTTAAGGGATGGGTGAATTTAATTTTTTTAAGCCTCTAAAATTTGACCAGAAAATCCTTTGTGAAAGACAGCTCTCACTCAACCTGTCTCCAGGCTCTGTATAAGCTACTGATGTGCCCAAGTCAGCAGTCTCAACCATTTCTCCTTCGCTGTTTGAAGAGAAATTTGCCTATGTTAGTTATAATTTGGAAAAAACATTTCATTCTGCTCCCCCATGAAGCCTTTCCAGTGTTTGCTGATTTGCTGAGATGTTTGACTGTGTCAAACTCTGTTGAGAAGAAAGCAAGGTGAATCTCTTTCCATTTGTTTTCTGCCCTCCTCCAAACCAGACTGAAATTTATGCATATGCATTTTTAAAGAGTGTAGGGTATAATTCAAAGACACATTTCCAAATTAGCTTCTCTGGGGCAGGAAACAACTAAAACCAGAGTAATTCATTTATTCTAATGGAGACTGAATATTTTAATATTAAACCCACTCCACCAGTAATGTTCTCTCTGCAAATAAATGTTCCACGGTAATTGAGGTTTTACCACCCCATTAGAAGTGCTGGCAACTGTGACAAAGATAAAACCGTTCTGTCCTAATGCTGGAATATTTGGGCGAGAACATAAAGGAGAAAACTCAAGCAGATTCAGAGTGATGGGTAAATTGCTGCCGAATGACTGCGTTGGGTTACTTATAATCATTTATACACAAAGTATACAAGCACACAACTTTAAAATTCTCTCTACATATCTGGTTTAAAGCTTAAAACTAATAATCTCAGATAATGGGTTTCTGATTTTTTTTCAAGTGAAGCATCATTTTAAGAGTTAAAACCTAAGCAACATAATGTGTGGGTTCTAGAATATAAAAAAAGTCTCTGGTTAAGCTGAACCCCTTGCCCGACTCTGCTAACGGCATGCACATGCTCTTTGGGGGAGCAGTGTGAGTGCAGCTAGGAAAGGAATGCCACTCACCATACAGGATGGTTAACATGGACACAGGCATGACCAGGAAACCCAGCAGCATATCAGCTATGGCAAGGGACATCAGGAAATAGTTGGTGGCGTTCTGCAGCTTTTTCTCTAGGGACACTGCCATGATGACGAGTATGTTTCCAGCAATGGTGAGAATAATCACTACAGTTGTCAATAAAGCAGACCAGTTTTTTTCCTGGAGATGAAGTAAGGAGAAACATGTTGGGGGGAGGCACCCTTCACAAGAAAGGTTGGTTCGATTTTCAGAGTCTATGGTCCAGTTAAATGCATCAGACATATTCGCTTCTCCTGAATTAAAGGCATCGTGGAGCCTTGTGTCATCATTTAATTGCATTAAGGAGTTTGGAGTTGAGCTCAAAGAAGTATTTTCTTCACAGAGAATATCCATGTCTATGCCGGAACTTGTACCAGATGAAGTGTTGGGAGACTCACAAGTTACACCTCTGTTCACCATTCATCTTTGTGTCCCCGCACTCCACTGTGCAGAAGCTGGTGTACATATGGAGCTCCTTTGGCCGGTTTTTTCTTTCCCATTATTATAACAATAGTTAAAGAACTGTGATGGCTCTTTATATTGCCTACCTTCACAATTTCATTGCAGTCCACTGTTGGGTTGTAATTTTTTCTTTTTTTCAGCAAAGCAAGGCGCGCCCCTCCTCCCAAAAAGCAACCAGAACAAACTTTTACCACAGCGGGTGCAAAGTTCTGAGTATTTAGGAAGACAAATGTAATCCTGGCCAAACAAGAAAAGTTTTGTGACTACTAGGACTCTTGCTTAGCTCTATCTCCTTCAGTTGGATATGCTGATCCCACAAGTTGCGCCACAGTGCTAAAACAGCATGCTATCCAGACCAGTGGGGATGTATGTGGTTGACATTAAGACAGTCAATTAAAAATGTGTCCGGTGTTAATCCTCTGGTAACTGGGTATACTTCAGGTTAGAGTTCTCAGTCAGTCTTAGTCTGAGATGCTGCAGAAATTGCTGTCAGGAATTTCAGCTTGTATTATGATGCTTAGTAAACACAAGGAAAAAGAAAAAGTCCTGGAGATTAGTAGGTAACTTTCCACTCCAGAAATTCTCATGGAAATGAATCCATTTTGGCCAAACATGATTACAAACCAGAAAGAAAAAGAAAAAGAAAAAGAAAATCACACAGCAATAAAATATAGTAGCATGAAAACTTACGCTCGTCCCCAGGATCTGTGAAGCAGGCACACTTGGCTATTCTGTGACTTTCCCCATCTCGCATGGTCATTAAGCCATTGCACAAACCCTCTCCTTGAGCTTTCAGCAGCACAATAAGATAGTAATTTGATTGCTGTTTTTGCTGACTTCGAAAACTGCGTGCAAGAGTGCAGCCAGTTCCAGCCCTGCGAGGTCTGCGTTGGCTTCTTTTGCCACCGCTCGGCGTGGGTCCTTCCTCCTGTGCAGCTCGCCTCAGCAGGCACCCGCTGAGAAATCATTCACCAGCCCTTCTCAAAGTCGCACAAAAGAACCACACGAGAAAGTAGGAAGAGCAGTCTGCGCTCACGGCTCCTGGTTACCACGGGGACGGAGCGGCTCTCTGGCTGCCTTGTGCGCTTCATCAGACCTCCCTCTGTCTGTGTGTCATAAACGGCAAGGTAGCAACAGCCGGGGGGCGGACCAAACAGGCTTTTCTTTCTTTCTGTTTTGCTACATGTTAACATTGAGAAGTTTTCCTTTGCTTTAAAGAGGAATAGGAGAACTAACGTTTCATGCAGATTCCTGATAAGGCAGGTAATCTTCATGGTGGTAATTTATTAAGCTTGAAGGGCTAAGAGTGACCAGAGACTGTAAGTAATGCTGGAAATGGTGTGTCCTGAGAAGAAGCACAAAGCTCTTCTATCCAAAGTCGACAGTGTGACGTCCAAAATGAGCTGAGTGGCCAGGAAATCAGTGGCAATAACTCTGCTAAACTATCTGTACTATTTCCATTTATTGTTAAATATATACAACAAACTTACTTTTTTTTCCCAACAGAAATATACTGCCCAGAAATAACTCAAAACTTTACATAGGGTAGGTGATGAGTTGGTTTTTCAGAAACAACACTAAATGACACTGCTTTACATGGAGAAGAAGTCCTTTCTCATGAAGGCTTTTAAGGAAGGTGGATGTGTGTCATTTTTACAGAAGAGAAAATGGGTTCTTTCTGGAATGGTTGGGGTTTTTGAGGTTTCTGTTTATTATCGTCTTCTTTCATTCTTTACATTCTTTCATAGACATTTCAGCCTCTCTCAGGCCTTCACAATGTTGTGACCAAATACGTAACTTCATAGCAGATTATTTCCATGAGTTCCAGACTTCTGGATTCTTCCCTTTATAACCTTGCTGACCTTGACCTTTGCATTTTGTATCATTCTCCATCTCCCATCTTTCTCAGGGCTTATTTCCACTCATTCTCCTGTTCAGAGTCACCATCTCTTCAGACAGTTGGCTACAATCCAGTACCCTTCCCTTCTTTCTCTGCCAGATCTCACTTAGTCTCCAGTGCTACCTCTGTGTACATATGTCTCAAATCTCTTCAGCTCCAGCCCACAGCTAGATGTTCTGTGGTTGAGGGCTGCTTCATCTGCCTCCTGGGTGGGAGCATTACTCTCCCCCTCGCTGCCCTGTCACTATTCTCCTGTCCCTGCACGCCAAATATGTGTGCTCTGTAGCGGGCAGCGAGAGCACAGGCTTAGGAATCATGATTCCTTGGTTTTGAGTCTCAGCTCTGTAACTCATAAATGGGAGAACCCTGAGCAGTCCTTAGGCTTCCTTTTAAGCTCAGTGTTCTCCCTGTACTAGAGGCAATGGTGGTACTTTCCTCATGAGGTCATAGCAAATCTGAAATCAGATAATTTGCTTATTTAGCTCATGTCTAGTGTACAGGATGTTTAGTATGTGTTAGCCATTTTGCTCTTATTAATATTCTTACTGATGTAACAAAATTGGCACCACCTCCTTGCCTGGATTCCTTCAGCCTCTTCCTGTGGGGTATATGACTCTTTCCTTATTTTGCTCTTCACCTAGTGCCCCTACTTTGCAGGCCTGCACTCTTGTTTCTCTCCTCGTGAGCAGCCTCTCTGCAGGCTGCACTTGAGTATTTCTGACCAATTTTATGGTTGTCCTTGCAGTTCCCTGTGTCTGGAATGCTCTCACCACCTTTTTCTTTGTGTTCATCTGTGAAAATCTTCATCAGTTTTGAAGTTCAATTCCAAAGTTATTGCCTCTGAGAATCCCTGGCTTGCCTCTTACTGTTCATGTGAACTTGCTTAAATTTTCTAATCTCTTAAGTTTCAGTTTCCTTGTCTATAAATAAGAAATATTACTAACATACCTCAGAGGACTGACTTGATAGCAAAGTAAATTTACATATGTGCTGGCACATTATAAGCACACAGTAAAGGTTAGTTGCTATTATTCTTATTTTTGTTATTAAGCTTATTGCGGCCCTTTTTCCTCAGTAGAGGCAAAGACTATAATATCTTCTTCAGCCTTCCATTTTAATACTCATCATGTTGCATGCAAACTCCATAACACAAGAATTGCATCTGTCTTCTTCAGGATTGGTCATATCATTGGTGCTTAAATGTACTGAATGAATTCGTGTTGATTTATAATTACCTATTTACATGTCTGTCTTCTCTTAATAACAAGGGTGCTGTTCTCATGATGAAAGGTTTTCAGTAGATGTATTTTAATTTAATTGTTAACATATTAAAAATGAGAATTAGGGAGAAACCTATAAGCTCTAATTTTTTCATTACTTTGCCCAATGCAATGCTATTTTAATTTAATTAAAATGGGCAAAGGCAATTATATTTAAAAACTCCAGTGTTGGGAAGTTACTCTAAATCTTCTTGATGTTAAATTTTGTGTTATGAATTTCTGTTCTCCTAGGTGAAGTCTAATGTTCTCAGACCATTATGAACAGTTGAGCTTCTAGTCACGGTGAAACTGGTCAGGGAGTTTCCCATCATGTAATTCACACAGTGAAATACCTACTACTAACCATCTAAGATTATTTGTGGTTCTTCTTGCAGTTTTATGATTATTTGTTACAGACAAAGCAATATAGGCTCATTTCGCTACTGGTTCTTTCTTTCTTTCTTTCTTTCTCTCTTCTTTTTTAGACAGACTCTTTCTCTGTAGTTCAGGTTGGCCTTGAACTCACTATGTTGCCAGACTGGACTCAGATTTGTGGCCATCCTCAGCTTCCCAAGTGTTGTGCTTACAGGAATGCACCACCGTGTCTTGCTGGGTACTGATTCTTAAATAGGACCTCTCTATTAGTGGCACAAAACTCAGAACTTGGTAGGAACAGTTTCTTGCAGGTCAGACTCCCCCTTGTGAGTCTGGTGATTCTGAGGGCTGCAGTGACAGTGTGATGTGCAGCACCATTTAGATCTCTGTTGCTGGAAGTGACAGCTGATGACTCTCATCTAATTCTCCCTGTAAAGACTACCCTCAGCCAAAGAAGCTCCCTTGTACATGATCGTGCCTCTTCCCTGGACAACCAGCATGCCACCGAAGTTTGTCATGGGAATATGGTCTAGCTCTCTGGCCTCAAGGTAAGGTGTCGCTTGGGAGTTTCCCTTTCTCCAGAGTTCCCTGCAGGATCTACTGAGGCCTCTGTTGTGAGTGAATCACAGATAAGTGCCTCCCTCACCCAGTCCTGCTTCCCTTGCTCCTCTAAAGGTATTGATCTGTGAGCACTCCCCAGTAAATCTTCCTATACACGTCTATCTCAACCTAAGACTTATGTTTTTTTTTTTAATTTTTAAGTGCCTGAACACCTGCACTGGGTGAGCTGGGTGTCTTGCAAAGAACAGAAACATAAATGTTGTCTACACAGTGATGGTATAAAGTTCCTTGACATAGAGTTACAGCTTTTGAATTGGCAATTGGCAATTGGCTTTGCTACTTCATTACTGCCAGAATAATTTTAAGTTGAGAACTCGAAAACTGAGTTTATTATTTTGAAAATTCTTCTAGTACTTAGGTAGGGTGCATATTTTTATTTGGGTACATTTTATACCTAGTTTATTCTGGAGTGTTCACCAGAAAGTGATTGCTTAAAATTGAATGTTTATTTGTTTTTAATGACTACAGTTGCATTTGTAGTCATCATTTAATTTTTTTCCATGCTAAAGTTATTGCATTCTCAAACATTATTACCTTATGGATGTTAATATATGTGGGGAAAAAGTTCCGTGAGCAATTAAGTCTGGAACATACTACTTCTGATAGCCTGCTCTTAGAAATAAAGTGCACATTAACATACTAAAGGCTATAAGAGATCCTACAGCAAAGAAATTTGTTTACATTTATCTCATACTTCCACTTCTGTGGAGCAGTCATTGTAGGTCAATTTTATTTGTTTAAATAGAGTTATGTTTTAAATTCATTAAAATACGAAATGCTTAATTATGCAGTTCAGTGAATTTTCACAAATACACTTATGTATGTAACCCAAATTAAGATACCTATCATTTTCCCTGAAAAGTCCCTTTCCCTCTTTTGAGCTTTTCAATGGAGACATGGCTTCTTATGCAGCAGAGTATGTCTGTGAGATCCATCCACATAGCTGTAAGCAAACTTTTTAAAAAAAGGATTATACTTTGAGAAACTCTTAAATGGTTTAGATATTCAAGTGATTAACATTTGTGTATTTTTTTTCTCATTCAAAGGAACATAAACTAGATCTTTGTTCTATTTGTAATTTTCGAGATTAACTTTTCAGGGTAGTGCTAATGTTAACCTCCATTCAGTTGATTGTATCTGATTTTGTTCTGAATTGGTAGAACAGACCACCTTTATTCCATGTACTTTCTTAAGAATATGGCTTTGTGATTTCTGCTAACCACATCTTACTGATATTATTAGAA
>RJWT010033047.1:0-13978 GCA_004365215.1 Cuniculus paca | reverse complement strand
AAACAAACAACAGATTAAGGACCCCCGGCTGAGGTCACAGCTGGCTTCCTCCTTATGTTTTGTCAAGTGCCTGCTGGGGCCCAGGGATGGACACCATGGCGCTCCAGGAGCCTGGGTGTTAGGGTTCGGGTCTAGGCCGTCTCTGGCAGTCTCACAAGGTGACAGGTGGGGCTTCTGGACCACGGGTGCCACGTGCACAGGGGAGTCCCCCCAGGGAGGCTCAGAGCTGAACACGCTGTGTGGAGCTGGGGCCTGGAAATGGATACTGGGCCGTCCAGGGCCGACCTGCTGAGGAGCTCCGAACCCCCAGACACCATTCTCGACGCCCAGGTGGGATGGGCGGTCCCCAAAGGGACCATGCACTCCTTGGTCACTGATTCTTAGACCAGTGACAGCCCAGGAGGAGGCTCAAGTGACATAAAGCAGAGCTCAGACATCCCACGTCCCTCCTGCCCCTCTGAGAGCGTCTAATTGTAAGGTGTGTCCTACACCAGGCCTGGTCTGGCACATCTATAATCCCAGCACTCAGAGAGGCTGAGGCAGGAGGATCTCAAGTTCAAATGTAAACCCAGCCTGGGCAACTTAGTGACTTAAAAGGGGCTGGGGTCTAGGGATGCAGCTCAGTGTGAAGACCCTGGGTTCAATCCCCAGAACAGAGACAGAGACAGAGAGACAGATTAGAAAATAGTTTCTAAAAGCAATTAAATATGATGTAGCTGACTTCCTGAAACAAATGACCAATGACTTTATGTTCTTAATTATTCACCAAACACCTCGAATGTTACCTATTTGCCAAGAGTGAAGTCTTATAATAAGCGGTCATTCCAGATGTTTCCATAAAAGAACTCTCCTCAGTTTTGTTTTGTTCTGTTCTGTTTGAGACAGGGTCTCACAGAGTGAGCCCCCCAACTCACATCGATCCTCCTGCCTCAGCAGAAACCGGTTCCCTGGGGCTTGGGAGGGGGGTCTCTGAGGAGGAGGGCACGGTGGGCTGTGGGGGACCCAGCGGAGGCCTGACTTCCTCCGAGCAGGGGTTAGGGTGCTTGGGCAGGTGACCGTGAGGCCACAGTGCACTGTGGGTGACAGCACTGTGATTTCCGTCCCAGTAAATTTCCCAGGGCCCTAAGTGATGCAGGGAAATCAGGTGCCTGTCGTCTGGAGTCACCCTGCGCCCTGCTTTCCCGAACTAGGAGTTCTCAAGGGGGCCCCTCCCAGGACAGGTGACCCCTTCTGGGGCTCGGTCTGTGTCACTCTAACTCCTGCTGCATGCGGTCATGGTAAAATCACACTCGGCAGAGAGCAGCGAGGTGCCGGAACGAAGGGTTCACATCACCCATCGCACCCCAAGAACGACAGCAGGTGAGTGGGGTCCGTGCCAGGTTCCCCTGGGCACTCACCCACTCCACAAAGGTCCCCTCAGGCCTCAGAGGCAAAGCAAAAGCCAAGCTCGGGAAGCGTCCTTTTCCCCAGAGCTGCATGGGGACAGGTTCTGCGGGACCACGATCCGACCCAGAGCATCCCCTGCCAGAAACCCACGGTACAGGGCCCACTAGCCCAGTGCAAGCTATTTCAGCCACGTCTCATCCCGTCATCGTCAGCCTGGCCGTGGGTCGAGAGCCCAGAACCCCACTGGCTGAAATCTCACACCTCAACCTGTCGCAGAAGACACTTGGGTGCCATCTGGGATTTGTGACAGTGGGGATCCAGGGTTTAAGTCACCTCTGGAGGGAGTCTCCAGGAGACCAGGCACCGCAATTTCATTTAAAACTAGAAGGACAAGCCGGGTGTGCTGTCATCCTCACAGCCTAGGAGGCTGAGGCAGGAAGATCTCAAATTGCAACCCGGCCTGGGCAATTAACCGAAAGAAAGATGAAAATCACACGGGCATGCCAATGGATTTCTCTGAATTGAATACTCGTTCGTGAGAAAAATTCTTGACAACTTAGAACACAGAATGTTCTTCCCCGGACTGGAATGCCTACAAAAAGCCTACAGCACACATCATGCTTAAGGTAAACTATTCAAGACAAAGACTGGGTGTAGGTCGATTTCCATTCAGCATTGTCCAGGCAAGAAGAAAGAATGCAAGATATAAAAATTAGAACTAGAGGCAGGAAATTGTTACTTCACAGACAATATCTCTGGGTATATACAGAGGCTAAAAGAATCTAAACAAATTATTAAAAATAACAAGTGAGATTAGCCAGGTTGCAAGATATAAGATAAATACACAACAATTATAGTTCTACTTCTCAGTCAGAAACTAAAAATAAATGTTTTGACAATGATACCATTTATACAGCAAAAAAAAAAAAGCACTTAGGAATAAATAAAGGCACATATATCCTACATATTATAATAAAAGATTATTGAGAGAAAAAAAGAAAAATCTTAAAAGCCTAAGTAAATGTGTCATATAGTCATAGTTTGAAATATGGAGATTTTTCAATGCTCCTCAAATCAATGTATTATTTTAAAAATCTTAAAGTTTAAAAGTCTTCATGAGTTTTTTAAATGGAGTATGAGGAAAGACTAATTCTCAGACATGCACGATAAAGGGCCCAGAGAGACGGGTGCCCTGAGACACACAGACCTGAGCGGTCAGGGTACCGGGGAGACACAGGGCAAAGCAGGCAGAGAGCAGCACCTCACCCGGAGTCCGGAAAGGGAACTGGGAATCGCCACTGTCACCCTATGCCCAGCACAGCCACCAGGGGGCAGGCGATCATCTTTGGTGGAAGGAGGAAGTCAGACGGACACTGTGGACAGTATTGGACACTATCCACTCAAAGTGAAAAATATATTTACTCCCAGATGCCACTTCTGGTTATATATGTGCAACAGGAAAGCCAACACGTGTACATCAAAGACACTCACCTTATTGCGTCTCTGGTAGTCATAGCAACCTGAGAGTAGAAACAGCCCAAGTACCTGGCAACAGATAAATACCCGCATTAACATTTTGAGGCATCTTCCTACAGGGAGATCTATACAGCCCTGAAAATGGACTCCAGACATGGAGCACTCTCAAATCAAAGTCACCAGCAAAGGAAAACAGGCACAGGAGAATACATATTTCTGACTCCATTTACATAAAGGTTGGACTAAAAAGGTTGGACTAAATCCCTGGGTGTAAGAATGGATGCTAGCACAAACTACTGAGGCCACAGTAGGCTGAGCCAGCCCAGTGACAGTGTCCCAACCAGTGACAGTCCCCGTCCCAAGCCCCTGAGCTTCCTGGGTCCCTTAAGGGTTGCTCAGCCGCCACCGTGGATGGGGCTGTGTCCCCAGCTCCTGGGGAGCCCTAACCACTCGTGGGACCCGGCGCCTTTACAGAAGCCATCAAGGTTATGTGGGTCGGGGTGGTGGGAATCTCGCCTGCCGGACTAGCGACTGTTCAGGGTGACAGCCACGTGCGGGCACAAAAGGAAGGCGGCCACCTGTGCCTGCAGGAGTCCCCCTCCAGAACCCTCCACGCTTCGAGAAGGCACATTCCACTCTCGAAGCCACCTGGTCTGTGGCCTTTTCACAGTTGCCCGAGCAGACGGAGGTGAGGCTCCCTGGGGGGCCCTCCCATCCCGAGAGGACGCATGGGAGGCACTACAGACCGAATGCTGTGTCCCCTGTTAATGCACTGAACCCTATTCCCCGATGCGGTAGTGCAGACAAGAACTTTCAAGGTGACTGGGTCATGAGGGTGGGGCCCTCATGCATGAGATCGGTGCCCTTCTGAAGAGGCCACAGGGAGCCCCTCGTCTCTCTGCCATGCAGGATGCCAGCAGAAGACTCTGGGGCCATGACCTTGGGCTTTGTGAGTAATAAATTCTTAGCAGGCCTAGACCTGAGGGGCCGCATCTGCGACCCAGGCTTCCTGCTTGTTAGACAAGCGTTCTACCCCGAGCTACATTCCCAGCCTGTTCCTCCCTGTCTATCCAGCCCTCTTCCTGCTCCTTGGGATCCCTTTCCAGATGAACCCCACCAGCTTTGGGGGGACCCAGACTAAGACGCACATTAGAGGAAAAAGCCAGGAGGTAAACAAAAAAGTCAAAATAGTGATTATCTCTTTGTTTCTTGTTTCAGTCCTGGAGATTAAACCCAGGGTCTTCACACTGAGTTATATCCCCAACCCCTTTTTTACTTTGAGCCAGGGTCTCGTGGAGTGCTTAAATTGCCTATACTGGGTTGGAATTTATGATCCTCCTGCCTCAGCCTCCGGGGGTGCTAGGGTTACAGTCGAGCACCAGCACACAGAGAGACACAGCCTGTGTTTTATCCGGGACCCCCCGTCCCGGGGAGCCTGCAGCGCCCTTGAGGCCCAGGAGTCCACAGCCTCTGCCATGCGTGGGTGCTGGACGGCTGAGTCCCGGGGGGGCAAGGTCTCTGTGGGACTGGGGATGCCGACCCCCACCTCCCCCCAGGCCTGTGTGTGGAGCCTGGGCTCTGCACCCTTCGGGCTTCAGGGGACCCCGAGAAGGGCTGAGCCCTGGCATGGATGGTCTCCTAGCTACCTCTAGCTCTTCCTTCTTCCCTCCCATTCCCCTCCAGTCTCAGGCTCGGGAAGGACCACAGGATGAGGACCAAGATGATGGGGACAAAGTACATTTCATAAAGTGACAACAGTTGTGTGAATAAAAACTTCACCACGAGCCAGGAGTGGCGACGCACAACTGCAATCACAGCTCTTGGGGAGGCTGAGGCAGGAGGATCCCAAGTTCAAGCCCAGCCTGGGCAATATCATGACTTAGCCCCTATCTCAAAAAATAAAATAAAAAAATAACAAAGGGAGGGGGATGCAGCTCAGTAGAAAGGCCTGGGTTCCATCTCCAGTACAAAACCACAAAACCTGACGCAGAATCTGCTGTTTAAAATGTTTCTCATAAAACCCCATGGCCCGGAGCATCGCAGGACAAGTGGGCTCGCGAAGGCAGAAGGGCGGACCCAGCCACCCGCAAGGCCGACTAGGCCCTGCCCGGCCTGCGCCCGCTCCGTGGACTTTGCCGCCCCCTGGTGGACACCGGCCCGCAGGTCCTGGGAGTCGGCGCTCTTGCCCGGATCTCGGGGCCGGAGCCTCCGCGTCCTCCCCGCGCTGAGGCTGAGGGTTCCCCTCCCCCACCCCGCCAGCTGCGGCTCTGTCGCCTCTGTCCGCGCTGGGTCCTGTGTAGGCCTAGTGGCAGGGGAGGCCTCGTCACACAGGAGGAGAAAAATCCCACGCTCCTCTGACCTTGGAAGAGTTAAAAAAGAATGTTCTACACTTGGGAAGCTACAAAAATTAAAAGGACATTTTTTCTTGTTGCTGTTTTGTTTTTTGGGTTTTTTGTTTTTAGTTGTTTTGTTTTGTTTTGTTTTGTTTTCTTGAGATGGGGAGTCTCACTGTGTAGTGCAGGCTGGCCTTGAGCTCACTTTGTAGCCCAGGCTGCTCTCAAACAACGATCCTCCTGCCTCAGCCTCCTTGGTGCTGGGATTACAGCAGTGCACCACCAAGCCCGGCATTTTTATTTATTTTATTTATTTTATTTTTTGTACCAGGAACTGAACTCAGGACTTGCACTTGCCAGGCAGGCGCTGTGCCACTGAGCTATCTCCCTGAATCCCAGTAACTTTCATTTAAAATTTTCCAGTAATTTTCAAATCCCCGATGTCTCGCATAGCCACCCCGCTGTACGGACCAGCTCTGAGCTTAATCCCTGGAGCGTCGTGCTCTTCGGAGGCAGCAGCTATCTTCTTCTCTCATACCACTTATTTCATCTTGCTTAATATGCGTCTTTGTCCCTGAAGTGTCGCTCCGCAGGGCAGGGACTTTGGGGTCCCTGCTGTATCCCCTAAAATAGTGGCTGGCACAGCACAGGCACCCGATGAGTTTGATAAATGAGTAGGAGAATTCGGGGCAGCGCCCTTTAGTGCAGGCGGCGCGACCTTGGGGCGCACAATACTTATTTCTAAATGAACGCATGGCTGTGTATCAATGGAGACAGGAACACGCAGGCATCTTTTAAAATCCGAAGGGGAAAAAGCGAGCCCTCGGAGGCCCTGGAACGTGTGGGTTTGTTTTTCACGGCGGCGTCTTAAACGCGCGCGGGGCGGTAGGAAAGCACTTTCCGCTGTGGGTCCCCGGTCCCCGGTCCCCGGCCGCTTTAAGGATGCTCTGCGCGGGATGCGGTGACGTCACCGCCCCGCCCCGCGATGCTGCGGCGCAGCCAGGGCCGGGGGCGGTGGCGGGCGGGGACCGCGCTGCGCCGGCGGCCAGGAGCCCGGCCCGAGGGATGCCGCCAGCCCGCACCCACAGGTACCGGGCCCCAGGGCGCGCGCGTGGGCCCCGGCGCGATCCGAGCGCCCGGGCCGGGCCCCAGGTTGGCGCGGAGACCGTTGCTTCTCCTGATGTCTGGTTGGTGACACCGCAGGCCCAGAGGAGGGGGCAGCGTGGCGGCAGGGCCACAGGGCGTCCTCCGGGCCTGGCGGCCACGGGCAACGCTGGCACTGGCCCGCGGCGGCTCCTGTGTGTCCCTGGAGGCGCAGGCCTGCTCCCTGACACCTGGGCAGGTGTCATCAGCTTCCGGTCCCCCCCAGCCAGGGTCCCGGCCGCCCTCCCCCGGGTCACTCGGGAGCAACCCGGGCTACTGCCCTCCTGAGTCACCAGGCGGGGGACAGCAGGGACCCGCCCCAGCTGACCAGAGCCCATGAGCAGTCCCCAGCCCGCAGCCCCCGCGGCGGGCTCCCAGAGGCTGAGGAAACCGAGCCCCAGAGGCGCCGCCCTGCAGGTGGGGTCAGGTTGACCCTGGGGTCACCATCCCGTCACAGGCCCCAGAGTTCCTTAGTGACCTGCCACGACCCCTTGGTCCTTAAATGGGGGATCATGGGAAGGAGGGGGGAGGGAAGCCCCCCAAGACCTCCTGGTGGAGAGCAGGGTGCCACCTGGAGAGGGGGGAAGCGAACCGGGAAGTGGTTCTGGCGCATAGTAGGACCATTTTAAGCATTCAAGTGGCCGTTGCTTGTATTTATTAATCATGTGCTACAGAAGCACGCACAACAGCTTGAAGACCCGTCACTTTTCTCTACCTGTAGTGCTGGGTATTGAGCCCAGAGCTGCACCGCGCGTTCCAGTCACTTAGGTATTTATTTATTTTCAAGACAGGGTCTTGCTAATTCATAAAATTACCCAGAGGGGGCTGGAATCTGGGATCCTCCTGCCTCAGCCTCCCAGGGTGCTGGGTTTACAGGCGTGCTCCACCTTGCCCGGTCAGGATCCATTACTTTAGACGCCCTCAGGATTGTGGAAGCGTGGCGGGTGCCAGGTGCCGGGAGCCGGGCGTAGACGCTGGAGGGTCTCGGGATCCGTGTGCATTGTCCTTAATTAAATATCCATTTAGTGTGATAAAGATACCAGCTGCGTTTGTGTTAGTGCATTGAAGTTCTATTTCGTTAAGTTTCATGCTCACCTATTGTACAGTAACACTAAAGCTGAATTTTTTAAATTCTTCTTCTAGAAGTTTTTTTTGTTTGTTTTTGTTTTTTGTCTTTTTGAGACAGGGTCTCGCTATGCAGTTCAGGCTGGCCTTGAGCTCACTTTGTAGCCCAGGCTGGTCTCAAACTCGCAAGGATCCTCCTGTCTCAGCCTCCCGAGTGCTGGGATTACAAGTGTGAGCCACCACGCCCAGCTCTATAAGATATTCTTTTAAAATAAATATGTCTTGGGCTGGGGATAATCGCTCAGTGGCACAGCGCCTGCCTGCCTGCCTGCCTGCCTGCCTGCCTGCCGAACATGAGGTCCTCAGTTCTAGTTCCGGAACCAAAATAAAAATAAAACAAATGTCTTTTAGAAAATATATTAATAAATACACTCAAATCTACATATTATTAAATTAAAATGGTAATGCTGACCATTAAATCAGAGGGTGACCCCTCAGCGTGGCCCCTCACGAAGACTTTTTCCAGCTCGGGAATAACAGCGGTTTAGATGCTAGGGTTAGCACGAGAGGTGCCGTCAAGCCCCTCCTTTGGCTACGTTGAACTGCAAATTGCATTTTAGATGCTGGGGTGGGAGCTCAGACCTGTCCTAACGTAGGCAAAGCCCTGGGCTCCCACATTTCCGTGTCTCCCTTGCCACTGTGGTGGTGCATGCCTGTAATCCCAGCTACTCGGGAAGCTGAGACAGGAGGATTTCGAGCTTAAGGCCAGCCTGGGCAGCTCAGTGAGACCTTAGGGCTCCATCTCTGTGCTTTGTGAAAGAAGCTCCAGGGAAGATGACAGCGACTTGTGTCTCGGAAGGGGGACAGCTCTGGCCAGCACTGGTGCTAGGCAAATGAGAAGCATCAGCAAGCTGAACTTTTCCAGAGTTTAACCTTGGTGTGTCCGATGCGAATTGTATTTTAAGTGATGTATCGCTTGTCCACAGCATTCTTAGGTCCATCTGTTCTTGTTTTACAGGAGAGAGTGGCATTTTTCTAAGGTCACAAGGTGAGTCATTTATAGAAGTGACAGCAGAGTGAATCTGGCTGTGTCATTCCCCATCACCTCAGAGTAAAACTCATCTCTTATCAAAGAGGCAAGGCCCATGGTCATCAGCAAGTGCCCTCTTGTGACCTTAGCTCTTACCACGCCCACCGTGCCTGACGCCTGCATACGTGCACGCGTGCTGTATGCATGCACATGTGCAACTGGGAACTGAGCCCAGGGCCTTTGCACTGAGATTTTTCTTTTCAAAGATAAGGCCTCACAAAGTCTCTAAATTACCTAGGCTGGGCTTGAACTTGCAATCTTCCTGCTTCTGCCTCCCAGAGTGCTGGGATCCCAGGGGTGTGCCAGGAATGATTGCCTCATCTCTCTCTTACATGAGCGATTCCCATTAGAACACCTTTCCTCCACTTTTTCACCCAACTGAGGCATAAGAACTATGTCTTTTTTTATGTCTGTGATCTCAGTGTCTTGCAAGATGAGTAAGTGAATGGGTAGGTAGGCAAATGTGTGAGTGTGTTGGATGGATAGACGCATGGATGGATAAATGAAAGCAAGAGAATTAGGATAGATGGGTAGATGAATGGATGGATGGATGGATGAGTGGGTAGATAGATGGGTGGATGGATGAATGAGGAACAGATGGATAGATGGATGATGAATGGATGGATGAAAGTGTAGATGGATAGATGGATGGAAGGATAGATGAATGAATGGATGGATGGGTGAGTGGATAGATGATGGATGGATGGATGGGTAGATGAATGGAGGGATGGAAGGGTAGATGGGTGGATGGTGGATGAATGGGTAGATAGGTAGATGAATGGGTGGATGATGGTGAATGAATAGATGAGTTCTCCTTTTCTTGCTAAGGTGTGTCTAGGACAAATCATTTCTACCACTGGCATCTTCTGAAGAATCTCTGGGGTGGTGAAGGTGTCTGGGATACAATTCTTGCAGCATGCAGTATCAGAGTGACTCAGAAAGAAGTCACCTGCCAGTCGCTGGGACAGAAAGTGGAATAGTAGACTCACGTCAAACATGAGGCTTATGCCTGAAGCTTAAGACTAATTCTGCATAAAAGCCTGTCCTCTTTGCCTTGGGAAATGATAACCGCTGTCTTCAGGAGACCTCTGAGTGTCGGGGAATTTGTTCTGGTGCGGGGCCCTCTCCCCAGGAATGCCATCCATTGCTTCTCCATGGTGCAGGCAGTGGGCTCCGTCCAGGAGGTCAGGCAGGGCCCTGGGCCTTCTGCTCGGTGTCTGGCTGTCTCCATGCCCCGGATCTCAGTGGCTTTTTTGTCCTCAGGTTTGGGAAATGGGCGTTGGTTGGAACACAGGTCCACACCTGCGATCTGCTCCTTTAGCGCTGGTGCCCTGCACTGTGCCAAGGCAGTGCCAGGCAGCCACAGGCGCAGGAGCAGGTGTCAGAGGCACAGATTGCAACTTGGGGGGCAGGGGGTTCACAGGGGCGGGGGGAGGGCCCCCCCGCGCCCACCTGGGTTATGGCCCTAGTGGGGGTTGCTCAAAATAAATACATTAAAATGGCTAAAGGGGGGGCTCCTGTTTCTCACCCCTTCCTGGCTCATTTATTTATATTTTAGTTTATTTTTTTATTTGTGGAACCCAGGGCCTCTTGCCGGCTAGGAGAGCGTTCTCCCCTGAGCCATATCCAACCCTATTTCTCTAAAGGGAGCATCTTCAAACCTGGCTCGTGTCCGGCTGAGGCTGAGAGGAAAAGACATCCAGCCCATTCAGCCACAGAGTCAGGCACCCGGCACTTGGGGAGGCTGAGGCAGGATGGTCAAGTTCGAGTGCAGCTGGGGCAACTTAGAGACTTAGTGGGAGCCCTTGTCTCAGAAACAGAAAAGGGCTGAGGATGTGATCCAGTGTGAAGGCCCTGGGTCTGCTCCCCAGTACCACCAAAAGAGAGAGAGAGAGAAAGAAGGAAAGAAAGGAAGGAAGGGGGGAGAGGGAGAGGGAGAGGGAGAGGGAGAGAGAGAGAGAAAAGAAAAGAAAAGAAAAGAAAAGAAAAGAAAAGAAAAGAAAAGAAAAGAAAAGGAAAGGAAAGGAAAGGAAAGGAAAGGAAAGGAAGGAAGAAAGAAAGAAAGAAAGAAAGAAAGAAAGAAAGAAAGAAAGAAAGAAAAAAGTCTTTCTGCAGAGAGCTAAATACAAGTGCCAGGGACCAGAGTCCGGCCGTGACCTTCCATCTGTGAAGGGATGGCTGTCCCCTCCCCAGGAGTGACCCCTTGGGGTGCCCGGTCACCTGCCTGGTGCCCCCACATCTGGGCTTGCGGGTAGCGGTTGTGCAGTGGCTGCTGTCACCTGCAGGGCTCAGGGTGGCCGTCCCCACAGAGCCCATCTGTGTCCCTCCCAGGTGGAGTGGGGACCCGGGCCCTGGGCACCACCCCCGAGCTGGGAGATGGCATCCACCATGGTCCTCTGGGAGCCTGGGGGGCAGTGGGGCAGTCACCTCAGCTCTTACCAGGGGGAAGTGGGGTGGCGGCAGGCCTGGGCCACGGCACCTGCAGCAGTGTAGGCCCTGGTGGGGTAACTATTGCCTGCCCCGGCTTTCCTCGCAGGGACGCCCAGCAGCCCCCCTTGCCATGATCCCCCCGGCCAGCAGCACCCCTCCGGGAGAGGCGCTCTTGCCCGGCGTGGCTGCCCAGGACTTCTGGAGGTCGCAGGTCTCGGCCTACTCGGGCTCGGTGACCCGTCACATCAGCCACCGGGCTAACAACTTCAAACGCCACCCCAAGAGGAGGAAGTGCATCCGGCCCTCCCCACCCCCACCGCCCAACACCCCCTGTCCCATTGAGCGGGTGGACTTTGGGGACCTGCACCCCCAGAGGTCCTTCCGGGAGCTGCTCTTCAATGGCTGTGTCCTGTTTGGCATCGAGTTCAGCTATGCCATGGAGACGGCATATGTGACGCCGGTGCTGCTGCAGATGGGCCTGCCTGACCAGCTCTACAGCCTGGTGTGGTTCATCAGCCCCATCCTCGGTGAGCCCCAGCTTGGCCCCAGACATGGCCTGGAAGACTCTGGAACATTCCACAAGCTTCTGGAAGATTCTAGATGTTTCTGGAAGCCCCTGGAAGATTCCAGATGTTTCCAGAAGCTTCCCTGAGGCCAAGGGAGAAACAAGGATTAAGGTTCCCCTAGTTAGCATGGGGCTGAAGGAAAACAGGTATGGATGGCCCTTCCATCCTGTATTTTAAGTTCTTTTATCTAAAGCAGGCAACAGAACAGGAATGGAGCCACCCCAAGGACTGTACTACCTTGGGCCATGCTGTTATCAGAGGATCCAAGTGACAGAACTCAGTGGGGTTTGGGTCCCAGAGGACTTAGAATTTCATGAATTCCCGAGGAAGGACCTGGCTGCTTGGTGCCTTCAGGCTCCAAGAGGAAAAGCTGAGGAGATGCTGAGTGACTGTTTTGCTGCTGACTCCGAGTCCTCTCAGAGCCTTACGTTTTTGAGGCACTGAGGCATGAGCCTTGGGGGTGCAGCCAGGCTGTCGTGTGTCCCCAGGTGTTCGGAGATGCCCCAGTGACCCGGGCCTGCTCTGTTTCAGGGTTCCTGCTGCAGCCTCTGTTGGGCGCTTGGAGTGACCGGTGTACTTCAAGGTTTGGAAGGAGACGCCCTTTCATTCTTGTCCTGGCGATAGGTCTGTTTTGGCATGGACATAAAATGCAAAAAAAGAAAAGGAAAAGAAAAGAGGCAGGCAGAAAGAAAGAGAGAGGGAGAGGAAGAAGGGGAAGGAGAGGGAGAGAGAGAGGGGAAGGAAGGAAGAAGGAAAGGGAAATGAAAAGGAAAACCCCAACTACTTTTAAGAAAATCTAAAAAAAAAAGTCATGACTACAGCAGGTGCCTTCAGGTTTGGGGTGGCAAGGAGCCCCCACTCCTAGCCTGAGTCAACCCTGAGATTAAATCACTTTGATCATTTTTTTAATGAGTTCAAGCTGGGCATGGTGGTGCATGCTTGTGATCCTAGCACTCTGGGAGACTGAGACAGGAAGAGTCCAAGTTTGAGCCAGCCTGGGCAACTTGATGATTTAGCAAGCCCCTGTCTCAAAATAAAAAGGTTAAAAAAAAAAAAGTGCTGGAGACGCAGCGCAGTGCAGAGGCCCTCCCTAAATCCAGTCTCCAGCACCACGGATTTGACGGGTGGGCTCCCGAAGGCCACCTCCTCCCTGTCTGCGGGCTGCAGGACCCTCCCGCGGGCTCTGCCAGCCTGGGTCGCAGCAGGATTCTGAGTCCTGGGTTGTAGGCTCAGGCAGTGGACCGTGGGGGACAGCTGGTTCGCAAGGTCTTGGTGACCCCATCACTCTGCCTGCAGGGGCGCTGCTGGGCCTCTCGCTCCTGCTGAATGGCAGGGACATCGGCGCGGCCCTGGCTGACACGGCCACCAGCCACAAGTGGGGCATCCTGCTGACCGTGTGCGGCGTGGTGCTGATGGACTTCAGCGCCGACTCGGCCGACAACCCCAGCCACGCCTACATGATGGACGTGTGCGGCCCAGCGGACCAGGACCGAGGCCTGAACATCCACGCCCTCCTGGCAGGTGAGTGTCCCCACACGCAAGGCTGCAGGGCTGCACTTGTCAGATGAGTGCACTGGGGGACCCCCACCTCGACCTGTGATGTAAAACTAAGTTAATGAAGCCAGTGTGGTGGCACAGGCTGGTAATCCCAGCACTTTAGGAGGCTGAGGCAGAAGGGTTGCAAGTTTGAGCCCAACCAGCCTGGGCAACTTAATGACTTAGTGAGACCCTGTCTCAAAATTTAAAAAAATTTTTTTAAAGGACTGAAGAGCCGGGCGTGGTGGCTCACGCCTGTAATCCCTGCCCTTGGGAGGCTGAGACAGGCAGATCGTTGTGAGTTCAAGACCAGCCTGGGCTACAAAGTGAGCTCAAGGCCAGCCTGAACAGCATAGTGAGACCCTGACTCAAAAAGACAAGGGCTGGGGATCTAGCTCAGTGGTCTAAGCGCCTGCCTGGCAAGCGCAAGGTCATGAGTTCAGTCCCCGGTGCCGCAAAAAAAAAAAGGAGGGGTTGAAGGTGTAGCTGAGGGCAGAGGTGGTAGGTTCCAATCCTCCTCAGGACTGCTAGATAAATAAATAAATTGATCAATGAAATTAAAATATATAGACAAACAAAAAGTGATTGAAAAATGTATCCCAAACACTGTAATACCCAGTGTGGGCACACATGCTCGTGTAATAAGTGTGTCTAGCTGCATCTCCGTGTCTCTGGGACATGGGTTCAAGGATTTCCTGCAAATACCAAAATTTGTAGATGCCCAACTCCTTTATTTAAATGGCCCAGACTGGCTGTGGCAGTGCTCGTCTGTAATCCTACCACTCAGGAGGCTGAGGCAGGAGAATTGTTGTGAGTTCAAGGCCAGCCTGGGCTACACAGTGACTTCAAGGCCAGTCCTTGAATAGTGAGATCCTGTCTCAAAAAACAAAAGAAGGAAAGAAAGAAAGAAAGGAAGAGAGAAAGAGAGAAAGAGAGAAAGAGAGAGAGAGAGA
>RJWT010033046.1:0-13980 GCA_004365215.1 Cuniculus paca | reverse complement strand
AGGATCTAACCCTGAGTGTCCCACACTTTATATAGCAATGAGGCCATAGGCAAGTTAGTTAAGCTCTCTGAAATTGAGTTGACTGACCTGTAAAATGGAGATAATAACACTTGTCTTCTAGGATGTGAGAGTAAATGATTTCATATACATAAAATACCTAAGGTAGTATCTGAACACAGTGGGTGCTCACCACTACCACCATCATTTATAATGTGTTTCTGTCATCTTTTCATATGTATTTTAAACAGTCTGACCACATCAGGACTTTCTGGTCAGCCACAGTTTGTCTTATGGTTAGGACACACTCAATCCAGTCTTTGTCTATCTTTTGTGTATCCATCTGCAAACAGCACTGACATAAATAATGATGATATAAGTCTCTAAAAGACCACAAGTCATGAAAGGAAGATAAAATTAAATATAGTATACTCAGGGCAGCAGAAGGTGAATCAATGAGTTTTATGAAGATTCTCATCAAACTCTGGCTTGATATAAATGTTAAGAAAACTACTGTCTTCTTAACTTTTCAATGCCTAACGTTCCAGCTTTTGGAATGCTCATAACAATGGAACATAATATTTTTTTCTCTTCAAATTCTTGTTCCTTGAATTTTTTTAGGTAACATGTATGAATTTCATGCAAAAACTCAAAGCATTGCAATCTTTGGGATAAATTGGTTATTTAGAGTCCAGGTAACCAATATACTCATTTTCATGACTTCTGGGTTAGTTCGAAAGCTTAAGAAATCTTGGCCCCATATGAGGCCAAATAAACCTATAAGACCTTATGGGAATCCTAAAATGTTGTCTCATAGTAGCAATAAAAGGTAAACTTGGAATCAAGGGAACCCTTAGCCTATCAGATTTTTGGACTTATTAGGACTGTGAGTAGAAATTTTGATAGAATTTGATTGATTGTTCTATGTACTTTTCATCTCTACTTTTATGTTTTTATGACGAATTTCCTTTGGTGTGACATTCATTGAATCTTTGGCTTTATCTGTTTGGAGAACTAAACATGCTTAACTCAGACCTTTCTTTCTTGGAGCCCTCCTATCTCTAGGATGCTGACGTGTGCTGAAAACTTAGAGAAGCAGCCAATTTCTGGGTGAGAAGGGTCCTGCATTCTCCCAGTGATGCCTGGGGCTGGTGGGTAAACCTGCCTAATTGAGCAATCTGTTTGTGCCCGATTCTCCAGCCAAGTTTTCTAATCATCCTTATCAAGTACAATAATAAAGTGATATTTGATCTCTGGTTGTCTCCTGTGTCTTGTTTTGCAATAGATTTTAACTTTCGAGGGGAAGAAAGGGTTTTTATTAATATTCTTATACTGCAAATGATGCAGGCAGTAAGAACAAAGGTTAGCAATAGCGATTGCCTCTTTCCTTTACATATAACCAAGATGTGCATAGAGACAGTCTTTAGGTAATCTGCGAAAAAAGATGTGCAGTGACTTTCCCTAGGAAAGAACTTGCCCTTATTTCTGTTTCATCCTAGTTAAACACGCAACTAGACACAATTAAGATCTAGACACCTGTGATAAAAAGGAGCCTGGTAGCAGCAGGGCCCTGAGCTGATTGAAAAGTGACTTTCAGGTGCTGGGGTGTGAGATTTCTTTTGGTATGAGATGGATAGAGTGCCCTGTCCTTGGGAAAAGTATGAGCAGGATCGACAGCGGAGGCCATGCAGATGTACATAAATAAAAGCTGGAAGTTTCTCATAGCTTTGTGTTTTGTAACAGTTTACCTAGTGCCCGCAGACACTTGCTATCCCATTTTTAACAAGTGCATACGATGCTTCAGTCTTTACTGAGTAAAGGGAACTAAAGAATAGTCTGGAGAGTGGGAAGAAAGTAAAAAGTGGCTGTGAAGAAGATGAGATGTGGATACAAAGAAGTGGAGAAATGGACTGAGAAATGGGCCAGATTTAAAGACTGGCTAATGCTCATCATTCAAATGGATTTGCCAGAAAAGACTTAAACACCCTGGTGGCACTAGGCAGGACCTTCCAGGGAGGGAGGGAGTTAGCAGTGGAGAAATTAGAGTTCTCAAGACAAAGAGTCAAAGACAACTTGTGAGCCACAAAGTTAATACCAGGAAAGCCTCAGAGTAGTGAGTATTTTCTAGGGTTCAGATTGGAGACTGCTTTTTCCAGGATCCGAATGCCAGAGTTAAATCTAAATCTTAAACTCATGAAACACATTATCAATTGCTATATACCAGTCACTGTGCTTGGTGTTGGAGATAGAATGGTGATGCAACACAACCTACCTGCTGCCTCCCAGACTGCTCCTGACCCACTGCCAGGGCTTGCAATCCACTAGGAGGTGGAGCAAATTAAATGGTTTCAAGTGCTGAGTGGTCCAGGGTTCCATGACAACACAGACTATGCCTGACTCAGTAGCTGGGAGTAGAGTTAGGGAAATCTTTCTGGAGGAAGTCTTACCTCAGTTGAGATCTGAAAGACTAGGTGGAGTCAGGTAATCAGGAAATAATGAAGAACGTTCCAGAAAAAGTGATGAGGTTAGGGAAGGCCTGGGGGACAGGTGAGAAAGCTTCAGACCCAGGGATTCTAATACTTGCACGTAGGTCAGCACCACATTCCAGGCACTTACTAATAGTAACTCTGCTTAGTGTTTGAGACTATAGAAGTGCAAGCAGGTCTTGGTGAACTCACTATGTGTTTCTTCCTTGAAATGCAGAAGTCGGGGCAGTAAAAATGGCACTGAAGGGGTCTCTGGGGGACTTTGGTGGAGAGCCCCAAGAGCCTGTGGACTTCGGGGAATAAGCAGGACAGTGGAGTGGGTTTTATGAAATTGTCTGGATCCTTGGGCCACGGGGAGTAAACAGCCTACTGCATAAGAAAGAACAATACTGCATGAGAAAGTGAGCCTTATGTATGGCAGGAAAAAAAGACAGTTTAGTTTTATATGTTACATTTTAATAATAGTCATTTGTAACTGCATAATGAAATTTGTGAACAAAAGTTCATTTCCAGAGGTAATCTCTAACTGATATGCAATGCCTCAGTAGGATTTGGCCAGGTTTTAATTTCAGTTTGAATAAATAATGTGAGATACTAGGCTGGGTAAGATAAAAGGAAATCTCTGTACTTTCATCTCTCCATGATGGAAATAATAACTACTTTATTTCAAAACAAGTTTCCAATTAGTTTCTGTGAAATATTATTATCCTCCTTTCCCAGATACTGCAGTTCATTTTGAAACTTAATTTTGATAATATATAAACATTTCTGAAACTTACTCTACAGGAATGACAGTTATATTTGGAGGGAGGAATGCTGCTGGGCTGTAACTATATTATTTGGGACTGTTATAAATAATAGTAAAAATAATGAAAGAGAATCAATCGAAGTGTCATCTCATTTAATGGCTGTTCATGACCTTGCATGGACTTGTCTTCACCCCAGAGCATAGCTCTATGCCATTTTCTCCAAAGTCATACAGTGAAGTTTTGTTTTTTCTTCAAGACTAGTTATGCTTCACTTACAGTTATATATCATCTTGACCTCATTTAGACAGGAGATGTGGTGTTATTGTTTAAATAATTAATATATTCATTCAAATAACATCATTGAGTACCAATTTTGTGGTGGATGCTGGGCCTAGGGCTTGCATGGCGAATTAGGTAGATGTAACCTCTGCTTTTGAGGCACTTACTTCTGACTACTTCCTTAGGAGGAGGCAAGCGCTAGCCCCCCGCCCCCAGTTAACATATTGCAATAGAATAATTGGTTTATGGTATTTGAGAACACCCATGATTGAAGGATTGAAACTGGTCATATTGTGCAGGGAAAGGGTTTGTTTGGTATGATCCAGTTGAGGTAGGTATAGATTAGGATGCAAGCTAAACTGCTTTAACAAAGAAACTGAGTTGTTGTGGCTTCAATAAGATGTGTCTTCTCCCACACCGCAGTCCAGAGGTGAGGAGTTTAAGGGTTGTGGGCAGCTCTGCGATTCTCAACACTTGGCTTCCAAGGCTATTCCTGTGGTTGCCATTTTAAGCCAGGAAGAGGGGAGGAAACAAATGGCTTTCAAGAAGCAACCTAAAAGTTGTGCATATCTTGCTTGGCCAGAGCTGAATCACATGTACTCCACACAGCTACAAGGTGGCCCAGGAGATGTCAGTATCTGGATAGCTGTCCCAGAAGTACTATCATAAGAGGAAAGTGAGGGTGGATGTGGGGATTGGGAAGGTAGCAGTCTTTGCCACAAGGATGCGATTGAGTAGAGCTGATGAGGCTGCAGTCAGGGAAAGCTTGGATGCAGTACATGCAAAGGCCATGTGACAGAAGACAGTATGGAGGCTTTGGCAGAAAGTAGGCTGTAGGCCCGGATTGTATAGGAGCAAGGTGCAAGGTGAGCAGGGTGGGAGGGGGAGGAGCCAGATTATACTAAGCCTTATGTTTCAAGGCAAGAAATTTAGTCTTTATTCTAAGAGCAATGTGAAACCAATGGGGGCTAAGCCATGAGGAACAGTGTTCCTACTGTAGTGCCAGCAGGGACGCTGCCGTGGTCTCTGTGCCTCAAGTCGGGAGAGACCCTAACCTTGCTTTAATTGCAATTTCTATCTCCCGAAAATGGAGCAAGATTCCAACAATGGGATGTGTCAAGATGGATGTATTTCTCATTAGCTTATTTGTTAAAAACTGAGATAAAATTCATATCCCATAACATTAATCATGCTCCAACTCCAAAATTCAGTGGCATGTAAAGCATTTGCAATGCCATGTAACACCATCTCTATCTAGTTCCACGATATTTTCATCACCCTGAAAGGAAACCCCATATAATGATTCCTTATTCCCCGCTTTCCAAACCCTGGCAGCCCCTTGTCTGTTTTCTGTGCCTGCGTGTTTACATGTTTTGGGTGTTTCATACAGGTGGAATCACGTCCTCTATCAGCGATGGGGAACCTTTTAGAGACTAAGTGCCCGAACTGCAACCTAAAACCCATTTAGTTGTCACACAGAGCCAACACTGCAATTAAACCTGGACACTGAGGTTCTAGTTCAGAAAAAACTCACACTCTTGGCTCTGGTTGTGACAGAGGGCTGTGTGCCCACTGTGACATGTGTGCCATAGGTTTGCCACCACTGCCCCGTGTAAACTTCAGTGGCAGGCTTCCTTCATTTAGCATGTTTTTGGAGTTCACCCATATTATAGCGTATGCCAGACCTCATTCCTTTTTATGGGAATGTGTGGACAGACCACCGTTTGTTTGTTCTACTGATGGACATTTTCCTGCTATTGTGAGCAATGCTGCCGTGAGCATTCAGGTCCACTAGCTTATTTCAGCCCAAAGTAAGCCTTTTCACTCTATGTGGAGAAAACAGATTGAAGAAACACAAGACAGATTGAGTTCTTCTAACTCATCCAGCTGCACGTGCTCTGCCTCACAAGCACCCGCAGGGCCCGATTACTGCCCCACCCCACTCAGCCTTTCTCAGCTCGGCTGTGCTCCCTGCCCCATTTCTCCTCTGTGTCCCAGCTCTCTTCTAAGTGGGATTTCCACAGTCTGTCAGAAATTCTACACTTCTGGGTTTGCTTCCTGATTTCTCTTTCCCAGCACTCGTACTTGGAAACCCTATCTCCTGTACTGCCTGCCTGCCTTTCCAGACTTCTTTGTGTCTTGTTTTTATACCCTTTCCAAGACAACACAGTGTCATCATTTGAGGAAGATGGGAACAAAGTAGGGAAATGGGAAAGGATCTGTTCATATGCAGGGAGATAGGTCAATCTTTTCGTTCCTGTTCATTCACAAATTTTCAATTCATTATTCCTATGAGCATTTTTTTTTTGAGACTAGTCTCATTATATAGTTCAGGCTGGGCTTGAACTCAATAGGCAGCTTAGGCTGACTTGAACTCACTGCAATTCTCCTACCTCAGCCTCCTGAGTGCTAGGATTACAGGTGTACTCCACCACACCTGGCTCCAATGAGCATCTATTATGCTATGTATAAGAAATTGTCTAATACTAAAGATTCAGACATGGACACCTATAAGGTCTGGCTCTTTTGCAGGTATAAGGGACACAGTAAAACATATGCCACAAGACAATTTGAATTTTAATAGGGGTGTAGACAAAGTGGTAGTGGAGCGTAGATAAAGCAGGTGGGTGGAGGATACTTGAGAAATTCTGAGGACATTGTGGGGGAGAAGCTCCTCTACCAGCTTTCCCTAGATCATACAGAATTATAGGCCATACCTTTTAATTTGTATTTTAAGTCACAATTTGACCATTATCTGTGAATCAGTTGTAGATGGATGAACTGAGGCATAGAATATCAGGTTCAAATCACTAGTAATAAAGTGATGATCTGAATGAAAACCTGGTCCCCATGCATTCTTCATTCCCCAGCCCCCATAAGCTCATATTTCTATAATTGCAGAGTACTGTTTCTCTGTTCTTTTCTCCCTCTGTGCAGAAATGTGGACTGGTGATTCTATTTTTCAGAAGAAGAAAACAAGGCAGGGGGAGTTTACCCCAGGCCACTTATCACTTTTATGGGGGAGTCAGAATCACAACTCCTGCTTTTGAGTTTCTAGCCTGTTGCTTAGTTACCAAACCTCCCTGCCTCTCCCACTCTAAGCAGTTGAGCTGGCACTTAATAATCATAATTGATGGTTCTGGCTAAAGGGGAGAGCTCAGAGTGTTTCTAGGGAGCTGGTTTTCACATACCAAGAAATTTTGACTCTTCCTGTGGTCAATAACCTATACTTACTTGCTTTAGATAGCATTTCTGTCTTAGTCCACAATGACGTTTTCTTATCTACACTAATGATTTCTCTTTCTCAACTATTTTTTTCCTCTGGAGGAATCCAGTTGCTGCTTACAGGTATTAACTTAAAAGAAACAGAAAGAAATATAGTGTCTGGCTCAGGGCTTCCAAGAGAAGAGTCGCACTATAGCACTTTAAAAAAAAAATAGAACACAGTTCAGCAAAGGAAATAAAATTCCTCCAGAAAGTATTATTTCTACTTATTAAAGTATGAGCTCCATTCATTAATTGAGTAGTTAAAAATATTTGCTTGCTTGTATGTTCTAGATACTAATAGGAATAAAAAGATGAATTTGTTTGCCCTTTCAATGATAATTTATTGAATGCCAATATACCAAATATCTTGATAATGTTGACAGCCTAGACAGAGTGGGGCAGCCACAGATGATTACACAGATGTACAATTACAGTGTTCCTAGGTGCCTCAGAGAATTCATACAGCTGTGAGTGCCAATTAAGGGTTGATTTGACACAGTCAGGAAGGCTTCCTGGAGGAAGTAATGCTTGAGTTGAATTCCAGTGCATGAGGAGAGGGAACTAATGAAGAGGGAAGGAAATGTGTTCCAGGCAGAGGCAGTAACTTGTTCACATTTCCTGTTGTGGGTGGGAACATGTGGAATGTAGGCATTATAAGACTAATATGACCTGAATGAAGCTGGAGACTGGGAGGAAGCTGGGGAGGCAGGTAGAGGCCAGAGCATGCGCAGTATCAGATAACTGTGCTGCACCACGTTGGTCTCACTGTGATTCTAGCCAAGGCTGTGGTGGACAGTGCCGTACCAGATCCCACCAATTCTATGCTTCCTTGTCCCAAGCCTGGAGCCCTAGCAGAAGACCAGTGGCAGCTATGTGTGAGCTATGTGGGAGTTAGCATTCATTGGACAACCCTACTTCGTTAGTAGATGAAAGTCAGTGCTTCTCCCCTTTGTCCCTGGTGGATCTTTCTTAAGATATTTTCCCTAAGATAACTTCAGAAGTCTCTGAAAGGATTGATTATATTACTCACAGTGGTGACCAAATTGCTGATTCTTTTCCTATTCCCTGTTTCCTTGCTTTACCTAATCTGTGATCTAAGGCCTCTAATTGACAGAACCTGGTGACATATTGGACAGGAGGGCAAGGTAGAAGAGGGAATTTTAAATGTCTCCGAAGCATCTGACTTTAGCTGACTAGAGATGACAGGATTCATTGAGTTTGAGGTTTCTGAAAGACCAGTTGTAAGGCAAGGAATAACAATTAAGATTCTTTATGAGCCAAGATAAAAAACACGAATTGACTTAATCAGAAAGGGAATTAGTTCAAAAAATTAGCAGAAAAAAATGCATAAATGGGATGTAGGCATGGTGTGAATTGTCTAGGGGTCAGACAATGTGAAAAGGATCAGTCTCACCGCTCTGCTTCCCGTGGGTACTTTCAGCCACTTATGGAACAAGGATGATCATGTATGCTGCCAAATACAGAGGGAAGGCAGGGTCTTCTCTTTCTGCAGCCCCAGGTGAGATCTCACTGTGACTCATTTGTTCTGACTAGATTACATGTCCATAGCCCAAAGTTAGAGTTGTGGAGGATGGTGAGGTAAACCTCATGGGGACCATTTTTGGTCAAGAATGGGAGAGATGAAGTTCTTAAAAGAAATTAGGATAATGATTCTAGAAGAGACAGACAAATGGGTGGAATGAAGGTAACCACTACCAGAGAGAAAGGTCCTGAGTTTTATTTTGATTGTTTGAGGTGCCCTTAAGACATCCATGAGGTGGTTGATGTTTAATTTTAGAAGAGAGCTCTGGGATGATTTTCATAAAAGTAATCACTGAAATTGATGACATGGATGAAATCAACTAGGGAGAAGAATATACACTGAGAGGAGAACCAAGGGACAAGTGTTGAGGAATTCCAACAGTAAGCTGGAATTCTCCTAGATAAAAGAGGATTAAACTGAAAATAGAAGACAGAATAGCTGGAGAGGCAGGAAGAAATCAAAGGAGACTTGTGGAACTCAATGGCTGCTTTCTTGGAAATTAATAACCAGACATTAGCTAAGAAACTAATGGCGATATAGATAATTGCAATACCACACTTTAAGTGTGTTTTAGAGATGTCAACACCTAGTACATCCATTAGGAGTACAAAGAAGAGAATGACTAATTGTTCTTGGGCAGAAAGAAAAGGATCATCTGAGAAGTCTTGAAAGATGAACAAGATTTTCTCAACTTGATAATGAAAAAGCTGCAAATCCAACTTGGATTTACAGAGGTTATTGAGGAAGGATTTGGTCCAGATCTAACGGTGGTAACATAGACTGAGAATTTTGAGAAATATTCAAACTGTAAAAGGGTATGGTGTCTAAGGGAGGAAAGCTGAAGGTGTCACACACACCACTTTTGTGGATGGTTGTTTATTGTAGGACTCAACTACAACCACTCTGTCATTTCTTTCTTTCTTTTTTTTTATTTTAAAGAGAATAAAAACAAAACAAAACAAAACAAAACAGAGCAAAACACAACAAAGCAGATCAGAACAGAACAATGCAAGCAATATAGGTCTTCAAAACATAATGACAGGAAATTAACAATGACTACCCTAGTGTCTTGTTTTCTTCGAAATGGTTGTTCATACATTCACACACAATAAACTCAAGCAAAACAAAATAATACAAAATCAGCTAAAACAAAAGAGTGAAAGCATTACAGGCCTTCAAATCAGACAATAAGAAATCAACAATGGCTACCTTAATGTTCTTTGTTTTCTTCAAAAAAGCTGATCATGTCTTCTCACATATTGCAATCAAGTAGTAGAAAACAGACTTAAACCAATCAAACCAAAGAATAAAAACATTATTGGACTTCAGAACCTGAAGACATGAAATCAGCTATGGTTACCATAATGTCTCATTTTCTTCAGTGTAGCTGTTCATATTTTGATATTTAACAAAATCTGCTCTTGTAAACTCTTTAGGAGTAGTTCTAAGCATGTGTAAGTGTATACTTGCACATCTGTCCTTTCTGTGCTAGAGGCAATAGCAGAACAAAGCACAAGAAAAACAAAAAAAAATAAAGACAGATAAATAACAGTAATAAAACTGCTCCATCATTTCAAAACCCAACCTTGCTGGTCTTTATCCTGGATTGGCTGGCATATTATCTGTTTTTTTGCAGATTAGAAATACAGGCTCTAAATCTAAAAGGTTTTTATAGGGTAGAATTTATAGGTAGAATTGTTCTGTTACTATTGTGGTGAAAACAAGAAGAAATATGTTTACATTTCAACAAAGGAAATTTAAGTTAAACATTAGGAAAAGTTTTTTTATCAGCAACATTTATTTATTTGTATTAGGCTTCTAATTTCTAGGCTCAGTTAAACAATAATAACAATAATTACAGCTAGAAGGCCATACACTAAAGAAGCAAACTGAACCAGAAACAAATATAATCAGTAAACTTACTGTGGATAGTTGAGTTGAGGCAGTTACATCTGGGATGATCACCACAGTATTCTCAAGTAGCTTAAGAATCAGTTTCTGGAAGAGTTACATTTTAAGTACCTGATTATCCAGGGGACTTGTGTATGGGGCATACTTTCCAGGCATTCCTGGCAGCGGGTAGCTATCATGGGTAGAATAATGGTTTGCAAAGATGTACAAATCCTAATCTTGGGAAGCTGTAAACATGAGGATACATGACAAGGAAGAATTCAAGTTGAAGACGGAGTTAAGATTGCTCATCAACTCAACCTTCAGGGGCATTACCCTGGATTATACCAGGCCTAATTTAATCTTAAGTATCCTTTAAAGCTAAGAAGGGAGCAGAGAAGAAGGAGCTGGTGGTGGAAGATTTGAAGATACTATGCTGCCGGCTTTAAAGATGGAGGAAAGTGTCATGAGCCCCAGAGTGCAGGTACCTGTCAAATTCGGAAAAAGAGAGGAAGAAATTCTGTCTTAGAGATGTCGCGAAGGGAGGCTCCTGGTCTGTCTGTACCTTGAGTTAGTCGGCAAGACCCATTCTGGACACCTGACCTTCCGAACCATAAGATAGTGTCTATTGTAAGCCATGAAGTTTGTGGGAATGAGTTACAGCAGCACAGGAAAGTATCAACGGTGGCCAAGATGGTCTAATGCAAGATGGACCCATGGAGTAGGTTTGCTTGTGGAACAGACAGAAGCTAGGTGAAAACAGGAGAGAAGCTGTGCACTCAGGATGTTATCATTAACTCTCTTAATGCTAAAAACATTTTGAGATAATTTCAGGTTTTTAGAAAAGTGGCAAAAATCATACAAATAATTCCTATGTACACTTCAAATATGTTCCAAAGTGTTAGCATTTTAACATATTTACTTTTTTTCTCTAAATGAATATATAAATATATAAATATATACTTTTTTTTTCTCTAAATGAATATTTAAATATATAAACAAATATACTAACGTAATATCTGAATATAATTCTGGATATATCTACACACATATACTCTAAATGTGTGCATATATATGTGTACATATATAAGTACTGGGGGACCTCAGTTTACAAACTCCTAAGCCAGAATCATGGAAGGAATTCTGTGACCAGAACTGTGGAAAGAATTAAGTTCGTGAACTGAGGCACCACTGTAATTTCCTCTCTCAACTGTTTGAGAATAAATTGCAGATATATTGTTTATTTGCACTAAATACTTGTATGAGTCCTAAAAACAAGAACATCTACAGTACAATGATCAAAATCAGGACATTAAAATTGTTCACAACACTATTATCTAATATTGTGTTGCCCCTTGTCCCATTAATGCTCTTTACAGAAAAGACATTTTTTTTGCTGGGCGTGGAGGTGAGCACTGATAATCCCAGCACTCTGGAGGCTGAGGCAGGAGGAGCACTATGAGTTCAAGGCTAGTGGACTACATAGTGAGTTCAAAACCACCCTGGACTGTAATGAGATCCTGTCTCAAAAAAAGAAAAAAAAAAAGGACATTTTTTTCATCCACCAGGATCTTGCATTTAGATGTCATAATTTATTACTCTTCTTTAATCTGGAATAGTAATTCAGTCTGTCTTTACCTTTCACAATCTCCACATTTTGGAGGAGTGCAGGCCATTTTGTCCCCTGGTGTGAGTTTGTGCAGTTCTTCTGCATGATTAAGATTCAAGGCATGTATTTTTAGTAGGAATACACAAGATTGGTACTGTGTCTTTCTCAGTGCATTGCATCTGGAGTGCTTAGTTAAGATAATGTTTTCTATGTCCTTTCACTGTAAAGGTAAAATCATTCTCTTTATATTTAATGAGTATCTTGAAGGGAGTTGTTCTGTGACACTACAAATACCTCTTTTCTTATGATCCTTTTGCTAACATTTGGGCTTCCACGATTCTTGCCTAAAACAGATAATGCCATGATGGTTGCAAATTTAGTAAAATTTAATTTATGTCATTAAGAGATAAGGATTTTAAAACAGAAAACCCCTTCTTCATCCTCATCTCATATACAAACAAATAAACAATTCTTTGTGATATTCAGATATCACATTGTCCCAATTGTTTTAGAATTTAAGAAAACTTTTAATTTTGAGATAATTTCAGGCTTACAGAATTTCAAAAGCAGTTTAGAGTGTTACTATATATCACTGTAATGTTAAATCTATAGATCACAGGGAAAGAATTTCTAATTTGATGTCATTGTGTTTTCTAATCAATGCACGTGATTGTTTGGGTCTTCCTTGGTCTCCTTCTTTGGCATTTTATAGTTTCCACCATAGAGTCTGTGTGTGTTCTGTTAGATACATACCCAGGCATTTAGTTTTTAGGGTGCCATTGCAAATGATAGTTAAAATATTGAATTCTAATTTTTCATTTTCAGTATGTACATATATTGACTTTGTATCTTCTCAATCTACTAAATAGATATACTCATTCTAGGATAAAGTTTTGGTTGATATTTTGAGATTTTCTAAATAGAAATCATGTTGTCTGTAGATTGAGTTCAGTTTCTTTCTTCTCCAGTCTCTTAGCCTTTTATTTCCATATCTTATTCTGTTGCATTGGCCAGGATGCATTTGGTGTAAACCAACCAACCAATATAATGTTGAATGGAAGTGATGTGAGAGGCCTGGCCTTAATGAGGAAACCTTAAATATCCACCATTACATAGATGTCTTTTCTTTTTCATTTCTTTTTTCTTTTTCTTTTTCTTTTGAAAAGAATACAACCAACCAAAAGAAAACAGAGTAAAGTCAATCAAAACAACGCAATGAATGTGGTACATGACTTTTAAATGGTAAAAAGCAATCGGTAAGGCTACCATAATGCCTCTTGTTATCTGCAGTATACCTGCCCATACCATCAGGGATAAGTAAAATCAAACAAAATACAACAAGCTAAAACAGTAGAAACAAAACATAACAAAACAAAACAAACAAAGCAAAACAATGTAAGCAATACAGAATTTCAAGATATTAGCAAAACAGCATTGGCTACCATAATATTTGTTATCTTTAGAATAGTTGCCTATACCTTCAGACATATTACAATCAAACCACACAGAATAGAGTAAAATCAATCAAAACAAACAATGAAAGCCATACAGGGTCTAAACAAGATAATTGGACATCCTCGATGGCTGCAATTATATATTTTGTTATCTTTAAAATAGCTGTCCATGCCATCAAGTATAATAAAAATCAATCAAATCAGAATAAAATGAAACTAATCAGAACAATGAATACAATCTGAATTTCAAATCAAGATAATAGATTAATAGTAGTCATTTCTTTCCCTTTTTAGATAATTCCTCCCCTTTGACTTTCCCGGTATGTATTGTGCATTTTGGATCCCACTAGCACCTTTAGGTTGTTATGCTATGGAGACAACACAAAATTCACCCTTGTGACTCTGATCTATTACATCCATGAGCACTATTACCAGTTGCCTCTATCTACCTACAAGAGCCTTGAGGTTATCTTCCTTTATAGCTGAGTAGGTTTCCACCCCATGAAATCCCATGTCTTTCTTATCCATTCTGCAATTAATGGGCAGGCTACCCCTATTTTTCTTTTTTTTTTTTTTCTGGCTCCCTGTCACATAGGGCATTGTTCTCTCTCCTTTGACTTTCAGACTATTAATTTTCTTTCTAGCTAAATGTTTTTCTTGCATAGTGCATATTGATGGATCCTGTCTCCTGATCCACTATGCCTCT
>RJWT010033045.1:0-13993 GCA_004365215.1 Cuniculus paca | reverse complement strand
TGCTTATCCTTTGCTTATCATTTTCAGAGAGAGAGATATTAATACTTCCAAGCCCAACTATTGGTTAACCTATTCCTCATGTCAGTTGTTGACCTAGATTTCAAGTTCATATTACTAAATACAGTACCTATGTGGTTATATCTTTACAAGCATGTAACATCCTTCCTTGCCCTTATATTTGACTTATATTCTATTTTGTCTAATATGAAAATTGCTTTTCAAGCCTTTTGTTGTTGTTCCAAAATTGCCCAGTTCTTTTTCCATGCTATTTTCAACCTCCTCAGTTCATCATTTAATATTTGCCTAATTCCTTATCAGTCCCATTTTACAGCTATGGAAACTGAGGCTCAGAGAGGTTGTGAGACCTGCAATCACTAGCCATGGTGTGCTGGTCGGAGGGACAGGCCCAGCCTGCACTTTGCACTCTGCCCCACTTATTCCTTGCAGGAAACCTCACACTTCACTGTGCTTTCTTCTCTACAGGGGTCTGGCTTAGCAGCAGGCTGCCCTCCTGAGGCCTAGGCCTCACTGAGCAGCCACACTTCACGGGGCATTCACACACACCCAGAACGTTCCATGCAAGAAAAAATGTCACCTGGGCTGTGTGTCCAGTTCTGCCTGACCCAAAGCCCAGTAAATTTTGTGCTGAATCTCCTGGTGCCTGTGGCTCTGCACTTTGAGAAACTCCGAGAGAGGATAACAGAGAACACAGCCAAGTGGTTGAGATGAAGGAAAAGGAATGTGACTGGTCATTTTCCTGGCCTCTGCTGACTGGCTGAGGGGATCTGTGCCCCAGCTATAGTCACCTTGGGTTGGGCCCAAAGCCCACAAGATATACACAGGAAACCCTGCCCAATGGGTGCACCATAGTAAGGCCTGACAAAGGGACCCAAGGAAAGCCTATGTCCTGTGTCTTTCCTTACTAAGGAAACAGAGAGAAGGCAGAAAATGAAGGCGGGTGGGCCATCCTTAAATTAAGTCCTAAAGCACCCTGTTTTGTTCCAGCTCCCTGCGAGGCTGGGACCAGCCCCACACCCCCTAGACTGGCAGTGGTTCTCAAATAGTTGTGTACAAAAATCACCTCCAGAAGAGCTCATTAAAACGCAGATTCTTGGCCTGGGCCCTTAGAGATTCTGATGCAGGAGCACTGGGGCAGGACCTGCATCTTTACCAAGTTCTGGGGGTTTTGATCTTGGTGGAAGAATGGGGGACAGCATCCCCCAGGTTAGAGGCCTTTCTCAGGCCCTGGAGAAAGGTGGACCTCCACTCCCTCTTCCCTGGACTCCTGCCTAGGGCTCCAAAGTCAGTGTGAGGCTCTGACTGTCACTGCTGAGTGACACTGCTATATCATCAAATTCTCACCATCACTCTGTGGACCTCTGTTCTTTTACAAAGGGACTTCTTGTGGGCTGAGGAGGCAGCTTAGTAATACAGCATTTGTCTAGTATGTGCAAGGTCTTGGGTTCAATTCCCAGTATCAGAAAAACAATGTCAACTAAGGGAGCTCTTCCCTCAAGAACAAAGGAAAGCAAGACCTTAGAAAGTAACAAAACGCAGTATCATGATTTTGCCTAGCTCTGGGACTATCGTTCAGGCAGAAAGGTGAGCCACTCACAACCCGTACCTGCTTTCCACAGCCAGGCTGCAGGAGCAGTGGGAAGGGCAGCCAAGGGTTAGAGGAGCCGAGTTCCGGTCCTAATTTCCTTCAGCCTCAGCTTTCACACCGGGATGAGGCATTAATCCCTGCTCTGCCTGAATCCACAATCCCACAAGATCAGGGACCTGCACATACTTCTAAATAGTTTAGGGCTGGAGGCAAATTCAGTACCAAAGAAACGGAGATACTGTACTATCCTGACTGATTTATCACAAGTGAGAATGTGTAGCCAAAGTAGGCCTGGAAAATCCCAAAGATGACCAAACACACAGTCAGCAACCAGGACCTGTGACCTCTGCCATTGCTCCTGCAGTGCCTTCAGGAAGGTTTAAACAGTCTGCAGCCCCATCCACACCCCCCTCAACTAACACTCCTGTTCCCTTATTTGGCCCAAAACTTTCTAGGCAAAATGTGCTGATACCTTAATGACAGCAATTTGAGACACTGGCAAGGGATTGGAGGTAAAGGGAACTTAACGGATACAAACTGTAAAGCAAGTTCAAGACAGAATCCTCAGCCAGCAGAGACCACAAAAGAGGCTAAATCAATAGTCCATCCTTAGGTGATGCTATCTGTGCTTTATTTCCTGAGACCTTTAGGAAAAATGAGGATTGAGGAGCCAGAGTGCTGGCTGATCCCATCAAGCCAAGCCTTGTGGGCCCGTACAGAAGGCTCTGGGGTGGGTGGAAATCTTCACGGGGGCTTTGTGCCATCAGAACTGCGCAGGGAGGGAGGGCAGCTCCTGCCGTGGAACAATAGCAGGTACCGACCCACAGGTGCAGGGCTGTGAGGCTCACGCAGGTGTGGAGACATGGAAGCACACGCAGGCAGGCACACGCACAGAGCTGGAGAGGCCTGCAGGCATGCCCACTCTCTCTCTCTGTCACATACACACACACCCTGCTGCCTCAAACTGATGTTGCCAGCCCTTACCCCGTGTTTATTTCCATGTGAATTATATACAAATTACCCTAGGAGGGAAGCCCCTGGATCTCAGGTTGGCCCTGTCTTCCTGAGTGTACTTTATCAGGAAAGTGATCCCTCACTTTCTTTTTTTCTCTAGATGAAGCACAGTCTTTTGTTCTCCATGAAAACTGCATGCATATCTCCATCTATCCATTAATTTATTCGTTTTTTTCGTTTGTTTTGTTTTGTTTTGCAGCACCAGGGATCGAACTCATGATCTCGCGCTTGCCAGGCAGGCACTTAGGCCACTGAGCTAGATCCCTGGCCCTTGTCTTTTTGAGACAGGGTCTCACTATGATGTTCAGGCTGGCCTTGAGCTCACTTTGTAGCCCAGGCTGGTCTCATACTCACAACGATCCTCTTGCCTCAGCCTCCTGAGTGCTGGAATTACAGGTGTGTGCACCAGGCCCGGCAATTTATTTGGTTTTTTTGAGACGAGCTCTTGCTTTGTAGTTCAGGGTGACCCTTGAACTCATTGTGTAGCTCAGGCTGGCCTGGATCTTGCAGTGATGTTCCTGTGTCAGCCTCCCAAGTGCTGGGATTACAGGTGTGCACCACCATGCCCAGCTGAAAACTGCTTTTAAATCTTTTCTGTTTTAAATTACCCTGCTAAAAGTGCTGAAGCAATTTCTTTGTCAAGCTGTCTAGCATTGTTCTGTAATCCACAAGCTCCTTACCAACACACCTCCCTGGCAAACTGCTAAAATCAGCTGGACTGAGCAGAGGAAATCTGAGGTAGTCACCAGTGATGAGAATGCCAGGAGCCTGACACCTTTCAAAGAGGAGTAAGGACTCAGAGCACAAGGGGACAGTTGGGCACTCTACAGAGTTAGCAGGGCCTGAGCAATAATGCTAAGTTGCCAGAGAGTTCAATGATCCAGTTAGGTTTCATAATGCCTATGGGTTAAGAAAACTTCTTGCTTATCAAACTAATAAAGATCCAAAAGTAATAATATTCAGAGATGGCAAGGCCACAGTAGTCTTTTAAAATGTTTATACTTTTTCTGATGTTTCAGTTTAACTTCCAGGAATCTATACTATGGATATTCAAAAACATGAACTAAGATTTATACAGCAGACACTCACACTGCACCATTCACTCAGCATTACTGAAGTCTGACTATGCAGGAGGCACTGCACTAGGAGCTGAGGGCACAGAAGTGAACATGAAGCATGCCTTGCCTTAAAAGTACAGCCAGCCTGGAAGAAAAGTGAGATGTAAAAAGCAGTGGGTACAAATCAGTATGGGAAGCTGTGTGATAAGAGATGCGTGCTCCAGGCTCCCTGGGTGCCTGAGAGGAAGGGCTTGCAGGATGAGTCAGTAGACCCAGCCCAGCCACAGATACAGAAGCACCAGCCACAGATATAGGAAGCACCACCCACGTCAGCTAGCCATGCGGAGTGAAAACTTGCAAGTGACTGAAAGAATCAATGTTAACAAAAAAGGTTAACTAACTTAACATATGTTCATATCAAAGATACCATCCTTATAAAGGTATTTGGTCAATGTTCGTAATATAAGGTTAGGAAAGTAAAAGCGAAGGGAACGGGAAGGGGAAAGGTGCAACTTTAAAAATAAAGCAGTTTTTATACACCCCCTATGTTCAGGAAGTACAGTCAAATATAACCATGCATCTTTGGGTAGAAGAATCAAAAATTCTTATTCCCACTTTTTCTTTTAGGCCATGTCTAAATTTTCTACAAGGGGAATACACTACTTTTAAAATTTGATTTTTCCAGTTACGAGTTTATAAGTAGTTATGTTAAAAAAAAAAGATGAAGAAGAAGAAGGAAAAGGAGGAGAAGGAGAAAGAAAAGAAGGAGTAGCAGTAAATTCAACATGGACAAAGAAATGAAGTGGTGATTCCAGGGTTATGTGACATCCTATGCCCGGAGAAGTTTCTGGGCCTATTGTTCCAAGTGGCCCATGGACACACGACTCGTGGCATGCTGGCGCCATGGGGGTTCTCCCACCCTCCTACACAGATAGGGCATGCAGGAGCTGGGCTCTTGGTCCCTGTGTGACTGAGGGAATCAAGGTTCTTGTCCTTGGCTTTTTATAGGGCCTGTAACAAGAACGTTGCTTTGTCCCTATCATAAGTCCCAACAGGGCAGAAACCCATCTCAAATCCCTCCTGAGTATTTACCGAGGGGAAGAAAAAAAGGAAGCTGATGGCCTGAAGCACATGTCAACACTTTGTGCTATAAGCTCTGGGTCTCCACAGACTTGACATCCTGCAAGATTCTGGGAGAAGGAACTCTGATGGAGGGCTGGGAGAGAACAGCGATGAGGAAGGGAAGGGCACGGCCAGACCCTTGCTCCCCAGTGTAGCTGGGTCATAACCCTCACAGATCATGAGGGGGAAATTCCCCAGAAAATTCCCCAGAAATTCCCAAAGGCAAATCCCACAGAAATGCTGCCTCTGCTGCTACCAAGGCTCTGAGCGGACGTTAAAGGAAGCCAGTGCTCAGCTCTCCGCACCTTGCCCACTGGGGAAGGGCTGCAACACAGGCAAAGGACAGGACTGTCCTCACACTTGTCCTTGATCCTCCTGATCACTTGGGTCCTCAGGCCCCTGGCTTGCAGGAAAGGTTGCTCTAGGCATTCCTGTCCCAGAAAGTTTGAGCATTTGTCCAAGAGGTGACAGGCAGGAGAGTCTGGGTGCTGTGAATTGCCGTCCTGACATCTGCATCCCCTAAGAAAGATGATGAGCTCCTGTGACCTATGGAAAGCTTGAGACCCATGGCCTTCACCCCAGCCAACAACCAGTAACACCACCCTGCTTCTTCTTCCAAGAAGGCTTCCTGGGCTGCTTCCAATCGGGGTTAGGTGCCCTCCCCAAGCTGCTCAGCGTATTGAACTGCTACCTGCTAGGACTGTTCACACCGTCTCAGAAAGTCTCTCCTTATGGGTCTGAGTCCCCACCCTGCTTGCTGGGTCCCAGAGGACAGTGTGTCATTCAGGTCCGTGACCCCACCTGCAACACCATGCCTCCCACACTGCAAACCTCCATGTTTGCATGTTTGCTGGCTGAGTACGGGAATGAGTACATAGATGTCTAAGATCCCTACGTTGGACTTGGAATGAAGAAAGCCTCACCCTGTCACTCTTATTGCCCAATCCTGGCACAAGACCTGATAAATCCAAAAATCATCACTAAGACATGGGGCAGAAACCAAAGGGCATGGCTAAAAACCTGCCCGCCTCTTCCTTCCTGAGGAGAGGACTGATGCTGAGTCAACTTGAATGACCCAGAGTTGCAGGACCCTCAGGGTAAGCAGTTCCCTCCAGTCCCAAGAAATTCCCAACTAGTCCTGATGTTTAAAAGCAGGCTTCATGGTACCGACCCAAAGGATTAAGCTCTTTGATCTTATTTGAGGGTACTCAGTGACAGCTCTAAGTTATTGCAGCATTTAATTCCTCTCATTAACACATCAGTACAGGACAGACCATGAGAATCTGGCCGTTATGAATCATCTGTTCTGCTCACGAAGAATGCCAGACCCGCAGCACCGGTGAAGCAGCCAGCCCGGGTGGCTCATGGGGGATAATCCGAGGGTGCTGCCAGTGCCTCCCACTGTCCACTGCATTGTGTTTCTGTGTGCTCGACTTGGCCAGCATCCCCATCCCACAACCAGTTAGACGGGGCACGGGTA
The DNA here is from genome assembly GCA_004365215.1 of Cuniculus paca. Taxonomy (NCBI): domain Eukaryota; kingdom Metazoa; phylum Chordata; class Mammalia; order Rodentia; family Cuniculidae; genus Cuniculus; species Cuniculus paca. Next base: position 7,713 of record RJWT010033045.1, on the reverse strand, counting down.
AGAAAGGCTGGGAAAGCAGTCTTGGGGGCAGGACTGACCTGGGCCTGGTTAAGGATGGTAGGCTGCTGCGATTACAGCAGCTCCAAAAACTTCATCTTCAGAGAGCAGGCAGAGCCCAGAGACGGACATCTTTCAGTGAATGCGCACCAGTCTCTGCGTCCACCGCATCACATCAGCGCCACCCTCCAGGAAGGGCCCGAGGGCTGACTGTCCCTAATAAAGCTGCCAACAGACTGCTGTCAGCTGGCAGGACAGGAAGCCCTGCTGGACCCAAACCACACACAGGCAAAATGCCAACTCTGTGACAGTTCTTTCCCTGCTCTAACCTGTCTCAGGCTGTTTTCCTACCAATTGGTCCTTAGCCCCCCGACACCTAAACTGGAGTGGAGCCAAGGGAGTTGTTCACCAAACTTCCCTCCCCATGTCAGCTTAGACACAGCAGGAGCAAAATAAACACCATGTCTGATAAACCAAATGTCCAGTTGGTGCGCTGATGAATGGCTCAGTGAACAACCCAGGAATGGACTGATCCGTAAAGGTCAATTCTGTGCTATGGGAGGCAGCTGGGGCAGTCAGCCAGCAAGGTTACCACAAGAAGAGGGGGACAGACCTGAAAGCTCAGCTCAGGAGGTCAGCGAGGGAGCACCCACTGGACCACCCCAGCCCAAATTCCAAAAGCACGGAGCAGCCCAGGCAGGTGGCGTTTCACAGAGGGGTTTTGTGAACCCCTCCTACTAGCTCTTCCCTCAGCCCTCTATAGTCAATCAGCTCCCAGAAGATGCATTTGTTGCTGAGACACTAGGACATTAGTGTCATAATGGGAAATGGTAGCATTGGGAGGCCTGAAAAATTGAGGAGCACAAAGTGACAGACAAGCACTCGTGTCTCAGTGGCTCTAAACAAGTGGGTCTTCAAACATTCAACTCACTACAACTTCACATGGAAACTGAGAGCGTTAGTGGCTCACTGAGGCCCACGGCTCAACGAGTCATGTCAAGGGCTGCAACTTGTCACCGTGTGGCACGGTTCCCACCCCTGACAAGGACAGTGGCTCTTGAGTCCTTCGAAAATATTCCTAAAAATGGAGCCAGCAGGGCACACTTCCGTAAACACGCAGCCACTCCTTGCAGTGTGTGAGAAGCAGTGTCCCTCTAGCTCCTTTCCATGTGACCAAGCCACAGTCACGGGACAAAGACATCCACAGGAGCTTGGCTCATGGTCGCTTTTTGAGTTCTTTCTCCTCTAGAAAGGAGCCTGGGAGAGGAGCAGGACAGTCTAAAGTCTGACTGGAGATAGAGAGCAGGGCTGAGATAGCTCTGAAAGACCACCCGGACCCATCTCCTTGTCTGGGTAGGACCGGGAAGGAACAGCAATCTTTGTGAACCCCCCGGAGGCAGCATCCTGCAGCACTGTTGAGAGAAATCTAAGTCTGGGCAAGAAAGGAGGGCACTACTGAGAGCTGACATGGGCCAAACCTGGCAGGAGAGAGGGACGGGATCCTCACTACAGCTTGGCCTGGCCTCGCCGGCCTCCCCCCCATCATGGGAACTTGGTGCGTATTGGGAAAAGGTGCCCCTTTCAAGCAGTACGTGCTTGATACGCAGCAGCAGGCCTGGATGTCCGACTTCCCCCTCAGAGGGCACTGCTGTACGGGAGACGACGTGCACACCTGTGCAAGGCAGTGCGGAGCATGGGAGCCACACCGGAGCCACACAGCTCTCTGCAGTCTCCTCACTTCATTTGCCATTTGGTAGCTTTAAAAATATCTTCTTGATATCATAGCAGTCATAAGCCATCGTCCCCTCTTCCACACAAGGAAATCAGTTTTCAAAAGTGGGAAGGCACACTAAAAAGACAGCATGGAATGATAAAGACAACCCTTTACTTGTGCTCCAAGATCTTGGCCAGAGCCTCATCTCTCTTTGCCTTCATAAACAGTACATGTTCCTAAGGAGGAAGGGAGAATTTCACCAAGCAGGCTCTAGGTTTTCCCCATTCGCCTGGGCTCAGAAACCATCACAAGGCAGGTCAAAAAGCCCACCCCTGGGTCCAGTTGTGTGCTCTTCCCAGGTGCACACAAATATCCACCCCCCCAAACATGCTTCACATTTGGGGATCACAACCACAGTAATGGACACCCATGAACCCAAAGTAGACAGCACCCTGGAAGACCCCTAGATCCTTCTTCTACCCCACTCCAGAGGTGACCAAGCATGAAGCATCCCACTCCTACACATCCCTCATCTCCCACTGGTCTCCACTGCTACCATGTTAGCTCGAATCATTTTCCCAGTTGACTTCTCTCCTCTCGACTTACTCCTCCCCCTACATGCTGCTTTCTGCAGGGTCTTTGAAAACCTCCCACAGGATCAGAATTAGACCAACTTCTATCACACCTGCCTCAACTTGGCCCTGTCTATCCACCCCTACCACACATGTCAGCCAGGCCAAGGACACAGTGCTCCCTCAGAGTAGCCAGCCCAGGCTGCCACACTATGCTCACAGCCCTCCCTTGGCTTGGAATGCCCTGTGCAGCACCACTGCCTCAATCCAAAAGTCATCTGTGCCCTGACCCTCCTGATTGGCCTGCTGAGCCTGCCGGGGGTTCTGAAAAACCCAAACTGAAGCAGGAGTCTATGGGCAATGTGATATAGGAATCAGGTGGGCAGGGTGTCCTTCACCAGGCCTTTGACGCCCTCCTCCCAACTACACCAGAGGACCGTGCTCAGGCTCCTGTCCTGATTTCCCTCAGACCTCACTGGCAATGACCAGTTATGCATCTGTCTCTCACCGGAGACCTGTCCTTTTGGTAGAGACGCTAGCACCTCCCTGTGTGTCTCCCCACACCCAGCCAGGTCAGACCTGGGGAATGGGCTTTGGGGTAAGGACCCAAGGAGTGTCTCCTTGTGTTTAGGCTGAGCTCCCTGCTAGCCATGTCTGTGTTGCTCCTGGGGTCCCTTGCCCCAACAGAAGCCAGACCTGCCTCTATGCGCACATGTGAGTGCCAGTGCCCCTATAGGATTCTTGATCCAATTTCAGAAACACTGCCTCTTCAAACAGCAAAGTGCCTGGAGGCCTCTATAATATAGGAAGAGGAGAAAAATATGAGCCCACCCTCAGTGACTGGAGCCACAACAGGCCACAACATAGGTCTGACAGGTGACCTGAGCTCCCTCGACATTGAGCAAGGGCTATGGACAAGTCCGGTCTGCTCTCTGAGTCCATACCTTTCAGAATGACAGACTGCATAGAACAACCAAGATGAAACAAAAGAAAAAGGAAGAAACAAAGAAAAGAACCACTAGGATGAACGAGATCCCTTCTGATAACATTCCTTTTGTGATTACCTTGAAATGTTGGGGGGAGGGTGCTGCCCCTGTGGCTGGTGCTCCAGGAAAGTGATTGCAACAAATTTTCCTTGTGTACCTTTATCACGCTTTGGCCCCCTCACACCTGATGTAAATAATCGTATTTACAAAGCGCTACTGTCAGGCCATATATTAAGTATCAGTAAGTGTTATGGGCTGAGTTGTCTATCCTCAAATTCATGTTCTGACCTTCAGGACTTCGGTATATGGTAGTATTTGGAGACAGTCTTTAAAGATATAACTAAGTTAGAATAAGGCCATTGGAATGGGCCTTAATCCAGTATGACTGTTGTACTTGTAAGAGGAGGAAATTTGGACAGATACATAGGAGAATCATAAGACACAGAGAGAAGCAGAGAGGCTTCAAAAGAAAGGGACCCGCAGACACCTCAATCTTGAATTTATTGCCTCCAGAACTGAGGGGTAATAAATTCCTGTTGTTTAAAGAATGATAAACTGGACACTTTTATAGGTAAATGGATGCACCTGAAGAACATACTCATTAGTGAAATAAATAAGACACACATGTGTAAACAACACATTGTTTCATTAGTGTGACAAGCTGAAAGGAAAAACATGTATATGTGTATGTATATAAAAAATAGTTAAGATAGTTACACTACTGATTTCTCTGAGTTTGCTGAAGAAAAAGATTTATACTGGTATTGTTCAGACAATTGAAGGCAGATGTACCCTGGGTGAATGATTTGGGGATGACAATGCACAATGTATGTACCATTGTTACCCCTTGATACACTTGCTTTGAAATTTTAATAGTTTTTTTCCTTCTTTTTTTTTTCTATTTATCTTTGAATAAAATGAATTTGGAAAAAATAAAAAATAAATCCCCGTTGTTTAAACTACCCAGTCTATGGTACTTTGTGATGACAGTCCTACCAAACTAAAATCAGAAAGGCTTATTTTCTCTCTTTTACATTAAACGTAATAAAGGCTTTGTAATGTTCTCTTCTCACACCCCACTTTGGAGCCCATTATCATGGGCAAGTGTGAGGAATCTATGGCCAAGCTGGATTTTAGAGCACAGGCCACACACGGCAAGCGGACATGGAAGTCCGAGGACCTCTGGAATCTTCCCCTCTGAGCAGGAGCGCACGGGAAGGACCTGAGAAGGTGATGCCCGGGCACAGTGGGGCAGGTGTGTCACATGCCAGCTCCTGAAACCCTCCTCTTGCCAGCCCTCGCCAAACTCTCCTGTTTATAAGAATCACCAGGGTGTCTCCGTCCCAACTCCCCAGATTTTGCTTTTAAATGAGGCAGGCGCATTTCAGAAACCGTAATCTGGGCCCTTCCGTACCTAGAGCAGCGTCTGTGGTAGGGAGCGCATCCTCCGCCCGCGCAGCTGCGGCCCCTGTGCCAAAAGCCCTGCCAGCTCCGCCCCAAGCCCGGACTCAGCAGAAGGCAACCAGAGCTCGCAGTTTCGGCCTCGCAGTGTTCATCCATTTACATTTAGTACCCTGCGTTTGTTCTCTGAATCAACAGGCAGTGGAACGAGTGCCCTCTACTTCCCTCACAAGTAACTCTGCGGAGTCCCGGGCGTCCCTGTTTTTCTCTTGGGTGTGGCCCGCCTGTGACTTCACTCGCACAAGTTCTGGGCCTTAAGTGAAACTCAGGTTCTTCACTCCCATCGTTGAGACCAGGGGACGGTCACCGCCCCAGCGTCCGCGCGCCAGGCTCGGCGGAGACAGGGTGTGCGGTCACGGGGCTCCCGCCTCCCTCGATCTGCGCGCCCCGGCCTCCAGCGCACCGCAGGTCCTTCCGAACCGCGACCGGCGCCGCCCCGCCCCGCCGCCGCCGCCGCCGCCGCCGCCGCCGCCGCGATCCCGCCCGGCTCCGCTCACCCAGGCCGGCAGGTGTTGGCCCTGCAGCTCGCGGCTGATGAACTGGCGCTCGTTGTTGAGGAACTCAAAGGCGGCCTCCAGGCGCCCTAGCTTCCCGCGGCGGTTCCGGCGCCACCACATCCAAAGCAGGACGCCCAGCAGCAGCCAGAGTATGCTGAGCCCCAGGTAGCCGGCCAGGTAGACCGGCGCCAGGTAGAACAGCACGCGCACCACGAAGGCGTAGAGCTCCGGCAGCAACTGGCTGGTCAGGCGCAGCTCGGGACCCGGCGCGCGCTGAGCTCCCCCGGAGCCAGGGGCTCCCGACGCTCTAGGGGCGCAGGGATCCTCAGCTTGCATCTCCTCGCCGCCGTCTTGCCCTCTTCAAGAACTTCACCTGAGCTCAGGCTTGCACGCCCCGACGACGCCTGGGCACATCTGTCCACGAAGCGCGAGGACGCGACTGCCCTGCCAGGACTCACCAGCCCCTGCTCACTTGCGGAGCTCCGCGCGCGCTGCCACTGGGAATGGGGCGGGGCCCGCGCCTGGGGGTGGGGGGAGAATCCGGAAGTCTCCGCCCTGCAAGGCAGGACCAGGTAAAAGGGGCGCGGCCGGGCCGTCAAGGACTGGCTGACGAGGATGTCCCGCGTATCAGCCGTAGAGGAGGAGTACCCACTTGGAGTGAACCAAGTGCTGTCCCATGCAGTTTATGATTCACCGAGGCCTGTGTGTGATGGAAAGGCATCACTGAAATCCTGTTTCCTATACCAGTCGAATCTGGATTTTTAGCTGGGCATTTGAGGCCCTCCACCCACCTCCCTACCCCGGCCTCCCCAGCCCCTGTGTGGGCCTGTCCCTGAGTCTCAGAGCACCAGGTGGCCCTCAGAGCCCGCAACACTACCGCTTCTGGCATCTATAAAGTCTGAACCTATCCCCTAACAGGCAGGCTGAGCTCAGGGCTCCTCCTGGGTACCCAACACTATCTGCGCCACTCTCCCCACCTCTCTGCGGAGTATTCATTTTGGCATTCATTCCCTGCTTCATCAGACTGGGTGCTTCCTAGGGCCAGCTTGCCTTTCTCCTCTGGGGGCATCAGGTAAGCACAAGTGACCTGTGAATGAACTACAAGCCCAAGTGACCTGTGAATGAACTACAAGACTCCCAAGTGTTTGGGAGTCTGGTGAAGCCCAGGAATTCTGTCTAACCCTAGTCAGTGGTCAGAGCAAGGGGAGCTCTGAATCTCTAAGTTTAGATGTGTACTATCACTGGGGCAAAATACACAACAGTTTCCCATCACTGGGGCAAAATACACAACACGCACAAGAATACACCTTTCAAGTCACATCCCCCTAACCTGGCCCCAGGTCAGAACAAGATATTCAGCCATGAATTTATCAGTGGATCAATCTCACTGATGAGTATAGCATCCCTATGATCCAGTCACCTTCCAAAGACCCGCTACTGAACACATGAGACTTTTAGGGAATATTTTAGATCCAAAACTTAAGATAGTAAATCATCTTGTGGATGGCATGTATTGTAGGTAGTTCATATGAGAGGTCACATCAATTACTGGAATGTGCTTTGGAGCCAGCAAGTGTAGTATGTGATTTGGAATGCTTTTACACTTATTCAGTAGTTTTATTGAAAGGTTGGGCCTCATGGAAAACAGTCAAATAACTGTGTTCTCTGCCCTTCAGCTCTCTCTCTGTCACTCTGATTTTATCCATCTTTCCTGGATAAAACTGCTGGCTGCAATAAGGATTTTCAACAACTGTATGGTTCTGGCAGTCAGAATACTTGCATTTCCCTCAAGAGTTCTGGCCTGTCAGAACTCAATCAAAACTGAGTCTGAAAGCTTCCCAGTTTAACATCTTGTGATGCTGGCACTTCCCAGTACAGCCTGAGAAATCAGTGTGAGAATTGCTGCTCAGCTGAGTTACTTTTTGGAGTGTGAAAATCCTATTAAAGTCTCTGAAAAATCCTGAAGATAAAAACTTTAGTTAAACATTATTTACTCTAGTGTTTCTTTGAAACACCTCTATCCGTTGCCCAAGGTCAGCAGAAGCTAAAGAAACAAAAATTTATGATAGAGCCATAGGGAAGGCTCCTGGGACTTGAGGCAGAATGTGTCTGGCTGTCAGGGTGGATGGACTAGGAAGTTGTCTTGGTCACTTTTTTCCGTTGCTGAGACAAACACCTGACACCAAAGTGAAGCAAGGAAAGGTTTATTTAGCTCACAGTTTCTGGAGATTTCAGTCCATAATCAGCTGGGTCCAGGGCAGAGTGGCATGGCACTGGGGCAACACTTCAAGGCAGCAGTGGGAGCAAAAAAGAGAGAACAAGCCTCTTCTCTACCCTTACATTGTACATAGGCCACCCACCCCACCCCCCCTTCACGGTGGGTGTAACACTCACAAAACATCTTTGCCCTCCTTTGCACAGGATGAGGATATTTACAAAGAAAGAACCCGGGCTCCCTGCTGAGTCTCTCAGTTAAACTTCTAAAC
>RJWT010033044.1:0-13988 GCA_004365215.1 Cuniculus paca | reverse complement strand
GGTTACCAGGAATTGGAGGTGGAAGCAGATGGGCACTGGGACCAAAGTAAGAGAAAGGACCTATCAGCTGATTGCAGTGGAGACCTGTCAAAATTCAGGACTGGGCATTAAGAATGGTGAACTTTACTGTGTGTAAATGACACAATAAAATTAGACTTTAATAAAAATGAAAAATAAAATAAAAATCATGCTGTGGGGCCAAACAAAATGGCATTGCAAGTGCACTCCAGTCTGTGGCATGGCCTGCTCTGGATAACATGGAAAATAAAAGAGGCCGAGGATGTCTTAGTCTGTTTTCTATTGTATAACAAAACCGGAGACCAGGTAACTTATAAATGACAGGAGTTTACTTGACTCACAGGTCTGGAGGCTGGGAAGGCCAAAGGCATGGCCCTGGCATGTGGTGAGAGCTTTCCTGCTGCACCATGAAATGGCAGAGGGTATCCTATGGCGACAGAGCGAGTGTGCTGGCTTGAGTCTCTCCTCTTCTTCTTATAAGCTACTCATGGCATCCTGGGGCTCCCACCCCCATGACCTCATCTAGTCCTAATTACCTCCCAGAGATCCCACCTCCAAATCCCATCCACATGGAATTTGGATACAAGGTTTCCAACACAGAAATATGGGGGAGATGAATTAAAACCACAGCAGATGGGACACCATTGCCCAGGCCCTCAACAAGTGAAGCAGCAAAGAGGCAAGGTTCCAGCGACAGCCATTCTGTTTTCTACTTGGGGTTACCTGTAAAATGTCACCTGAGCAATTTTTTTTTAAAATAAAAGTGTTCTGGAATTACAGGTGAATTTAAGTATAAAGCCCTGAATACGAGCCCATTTCTGCTTCTACCCTTCGTGTGAATCTTGTGTGGGCCTTCTGGGGTCTATCTGGCAGCTCACAGGTGAGGGAAGCCCCCTACTTCTGGAAATCTGACAAAGGGCAGGCTCTGTAAGGAAATGAGCCTGTCTAGGGACTGTGGACACAACAATAACACACCTTACAAAGGCGCCTTCATGCTCCTTGTGCCTCTGAGTGCCTAAAATGCCCTGACCTTCTGGTCCACTTTTCCCTGAGACTCCACAGAGCTGGTCAGTCCCCGTGTCTGAGGACCCCCTAGCGAGCACCTGAGGCACTGAGACGAGGAAGAGCCCCAAGTCTGAAGGATTCTGGGTGCACAGATGCAGTACAGCCAAAAGAAGGAGGTCCTGGTAACTTGGGCCTCAGTTTTCTCACTAAAAAATAGGGATAAATAGCATCGGCATCACAGAGCTCTTTGAGCTTACAAGACTCTCATCTGCCGGGCATATGCCTGGTGTGCAGAGATGATGATTTTCTTGTTAAGACTCCCCCACTCTCTGCAGCCATTGGTCCAGGAAACAAGTTATTTCATCCCTGGCCATGTGCTCCTTGTTTCCCAAGCAGATTGGCCATGCCCAGAGTTGGAAGGAAGGCCTTGCACTGAACGTAGCTGTGCAACCACAGAGAATCATACAGAGGTAAGGGAGGGGAGGGGAGCCGGGCCAGACTCCACTAGCAACACAAGGACCAAACGCCAAGCACAGGGAAAGGGTGAGTGGACTCATGAAGCCAAACAGAAGAGCCAGCAGGAGGGAGAAGCAGTTTTCAAGGCTGTGAAGGACAAGCCAGGAGCAGGACACTGGTGTGGCAGAGAGAACAGGACCCAGACTAGGAGTCAGTTGTAAACAGCATGCTACCAGTTTCCTTGTTCACATCCACTGAGTCCTGCGTCAGCAACTTGGGGGATAGCACTCGTCATCATGATGTGGTTTGATTATGGTTTCTCCCCTAAACTCACACAGAAGTTTAATCCCCAAGATCTTATTTTAATGGATTTGGAGGGTGGAAATTTGATCCCACTATAATTTTTTTTCATGGTACTAGGGATTGAACTCAGGGTCTTGTGCATACCAGGCAAGCACTCTACACTGAGCTACATCCCCAGCCTGCACACTATAATTTTTAAAGGGGGGCCTTCAAGAACCAATTAAATTAGGTAATAAGGGTGGAGTCCTCATGACTGAATCCTGGTGGCTTTATAGGGAGAAGGAGGCTGGCCACACAGACAGAAACACTATAGACACGTGCTCCTGACATGATGTGACACAGCCAAAGGGGACCCTTGCAGGAATCTGTGCAATGCTGTTTTGGCTCCAAAATTGTGAGCTTAGTAAACCTGTTTTCTTTATAAAGTAGCCTGCCTCAGGTATTCCATTATGGTAATGAAACGCTGACAAATGAATGCCATTTTTCAAATTGAGAAGCTGAGGTCCCCATAGCTCATACACAGACACCCAGCAAATGATTAAAGGACACTCAAACCCTGAGTCTCCAGAATCTCCTGGGTTAAGGTACCATTAACTCATTAAGGGAGTTTACTCCTTGCTCCTCTCTGAACCTCAGTTTCCCCATCTTGATACCTGGGAGGTATCATTGGTCCTAAAGCCTCAAATCCTAGAACTTCATCATAGCTCGGCACCAGCCACTGTGGTGGGACTGGCCACTCCTGCAGGGAACCCCTCAGCTGTGCTTTGACACTGACTCCCAGGCTACACTGCCCTGAACAAACAGAAGCCTAGGCCCCTTTCCTGGGGAGGTACCCTAGATCTGCGCACTCTGCTTTCTGGAAGAACGACCCCGTCTTCCCTGCTCATCACTGACCCACCTCTCAGGCCCTGCAAACAATGCCCCAGGAACCAGACAGGACCCCCTGCTTCCTGCTCAGTCCCCCCCCCACCTCCCTTACCCCCTGTACATGCATACTCACTCCCCCAGCCCTTTCGAATCAGGCATCTGCTACCCTTCTGGAATCTGTGACAGCCAGGGCAGGGGCAGGCAGGCCTTCAACCCCAGAAGCCCAAGGACCCTGAATGCCCTCTGGCCCCTGGAGTCTGCCCAAGTTGCTTGGGAAACCATTTCAGGTCATTTGAGACCATGCAGCCTTAACTCTGTTGAGAGCTAAACAGCTAGAAGAAACACACCCCTGTCTGTCAAAGTCCATCAAGTGCGTTGTCCTGGAGGCCAGGAGCCACCATACACTTCTCAAGGGGCTGCTCCCTGGGCTCCTTTTTCATTCAGCTCTACAAATATTTATCCAGGGAGCTGCTACTGGGCTGGCACTGGTGTCCAGGGAGGTTGGTAGGGGGTGGGGAAAAGAGAGAAGGGAGCCCTGAGAGGAAGCAGATTTAGTCTCTGCCTGAGGCACTTTGCTTTCTCGGAGCAAAGGTGTCTGACATCTGCACTGTGAAGGGCTTTTCCACGTAGCGCTAACTGCTCGCTTCATTTCAAAGTGGTTGTAAGACAGACCCAACATGGAAAGGAAAAGCCCAAAATGCTAGGGGTTTTTTTGTTTTTATTTTTGTTTTTTTGTTCGTTTGTTTGTTTTATGGGAAGGAGACCTTCTCGTTGTTCCTTCCTGGGCTTTCCAACTTAGTGCCATGAGCAATGATTACTTTCAAAATTTGAGAGCAGCGCTGCAGTGGCAGTGAGCCTATGCCACTCGCGCCACAGCGCTGCAGTTCCTTATCACTGAAAGCTCTAAAATGTTCGCCATCACTGCTTTATCAGCTTCTGATTTTTTAAATCTGGAGATGATTTATTGGAGGTGTTTATAAGAGTTATTCTGCTCATTGTAAAAATTAAGACAACAGATAAAAAGAGTGAAGAAAGTGAAAAGTCACCCCAACAGGAAAAGTCTTGCTTTTCTTTTTCTGACCTGCGATGATGTAAAACTGAAAGAAGCTTTGAGGGGCCGGGGTTTCACCGGGGTCTGGATTGGAGGCTCTGGTTTGTACCAGTGGGAGCTCTGAGTAAAGGCTGCTCTCACCCTATGTTCCCCCAAACCCCGTTTTAGGGGAGGCTGAGATTGCCCATCAACTGAGAAGTTTAGCAAATATCACAATGCCATCTCAGGTATGACAGCCAAATCTCCAAATTTAGCTTATCAATATATAACCAATTTTTTTAAAGCATATTTTAGGCCAAGCAAGGACATTTAAAAAGGAAATCAGCAACTATTCATTATCACCAGGATTTCATAAGAGAATGAACATTTGAACACCAAAAATAGGAAAGTCTGCCTCTCAGAATGAAAGCTTTATGAAAGCCTCAGGATCCTGCCCTCGTGTGCCTTATTTTTCTGTGGGGGATGCAGGCCCTGTGGTTAGAGCCAGCTGGGAGAAATCAGTTCTTTCCTCTCCCTGAGCCTCAGTTTCCTGCAGGGAGTGAGGGGAAGAAGGTAAAGGGCAAGGCTGACCCTGCTTGGAGAGGGTCCTCATGGTGGTCTGGTGTATGGAAGTGTGGTGAGAGCATGTCCAAAGGGAGAATCATTTTCTGGATAGTCTTTCTGAACAACAACAAAGTTGTATCCTTTCAGTCAATAGGGTTAATTCACAAGAAGGGTCCATCTAGGAGCCTCATGCAGGGATAAAGTCTCTGGCCTTGCCCTTCCCTGCTGGGCACCTCATGAGCCCCCTGCGATGTTCTCAGAAAGCTACTAGTAGAAGTCTATGCTCCTGGAGCTCAGTGCTTGGAACTCATTAGGAACCAGGAGGGCCCTGGCGCCTGCTTTTCCTCCAGCACCCCTGGTTGCTCCCCAAGGTGACAGGCCCTTTCCCCATCTTCTAGGTGTAGCTGCAAAACTTAAAAGGAGGCAGCGGGTGGTGGAAGACAGGGCAGAGGGGGATTTGGATGGACTCACTCAACCATCCCTCACTCTACAGAGAGGGAAACTGAGGCCAGAGAAGGGAAGCCATCCATGTCAACACATTTATGGCTGATATGAAACAATAATAATTCTGTTAATAATAACAACAATAAACACTTACTGAATTCCAGAGTCCTATTTTTTTCCTTCCCTCTAAGATTTCTGTAGGAGCATTGGGTCCTGGGGCTGATGGATTTTCAGACACTGGCTGGGCATGGAAGAAAAGCATTCTGGGTACCCCAGGGTTGTCTACATGGGCACTTTCCTGCGCATCTGCAGCCCACCCCGTGCATAGCCTGAGCGTCTCCCAATGTGGACATTTTAAAGCAGTTAGATGTTCTATTCTTTCCAGCCCCTCAATCCCACCCCCACCCCTCCCAGTGAATGGATAACAGGAAACAGCCAAAGCTTCTCAACTTTTCTTTAATCTTCCCCTCTCTGGCAAACTGAAAAATCAAACGATAATTGTCTGGGTGATCTCATTATTGTCAACAAAATCCAAGCCTTGAAGTCCGAATCTGCTGAAACATGGACACATTAAACACGAAAGGAAACTGGGCTTGCAGGTCGTTCAGTAAATAAATAAGACCAGTGGGAGCTCTGCACAGGCCTGGCACGTGGAGCGACCAGGCAGTCTATAGTGCTAAGATGGCGAGATGACCCCAGGGACCCTGGAACCCTGGCATCTGGAAAGATGAGATCTGGGAGGTCTTCATCCCGTCCTTCCTGTTCGCATGAGGCAAGCTTGGCAGGAAACAGGTGGTGTATTCCCAGGGGTGACTGAAGAGAGTTTAGTGTCTGGGCTACTTACAGGGAGAGAGGAGCCAGATAGAGAGGAGGGGGCCCCCTAGGACTAGCTCCAGTGGAAGCCCTTACCACCACTAAGGCTGAATGACGCAGGGCAGGATCAAGCAGGTACCGAAACCCAGAGCAGGTGGCCTTTGGAGAGGGTTCCCTGATAGATGCTGCGACTTTTGGAGGAGGACCAGAGGACAGACAGCCTGACTGCTCTTCCTACCACCTTCTGCTCCTGGTGGTGCCCCTATGGGCTAAACCCAAGCAAAAGTCAGAGGGTGAGGGAGTCAGGATGAAGCAGATGCAGGGATTGAGCTACCCAGAAAATGGAGCAAGACCTGGAGTGGCAATAAGAACAACCGGCACCCCACGGAATAGTGGGTGTCCCCCACATCCCCGCAGCACACCGCCCTTGGTTTGTGTTTCTCCAGGGCTGGAAAGCTCGTCCTCATGACCGCATGCCATCAGCCCACTCAACTTTGAAAGTTCTGAAGCATTCCTGGCACAACCATGGTCCGGGTTTGGGGAGCAGGTCACCTTCACACTAGGGAGCAGGTCCCACTTGAAGGATGGAGCAGTCCCCACTTGGGGAGATCCAGGATGGAGCTAGTGGGCAGGCTGGCTGCATTGGTTGGGGTGAGGAACAAATACTAGCAAAAGGGGTCCCTGTCTTTTTTCACCACTTTATGCCTCTTGGTCTTGATTTTTTTCTGCCACCTTATCATAATCCTGATAGACGTCATGACAATATAGTCACCTGTCTCCTTTAGGTAAAGGGATGCCTGGGGAGACAGAAGTGCAGTGAGTGTCACTTTTCCTACTCCCTCCCTTCTGTCCAGGCTTGCAGGGGCAGCACCCCTATTAGCACAGGGCTGGCGGAAGCTGCTTGTCGTCATGGTCCCCACAGAGCCTCCCTCTCTCAGTTCCAGGAGAAGGGGTGGAAAGGCGGAGCACCTGAGGCCTGAGTTGTCATCTGCACTGGCTGCTTTCTGGTTGTGTGACCCTGAACAAACCATTCCTCAGTCCGAGTCTCAGTTTCCCACCATTTAAGGAAAAGGGACAGTGACTCTCACCTTGGCCAACCTGAGATTCCAGCATGGGTAGAGGCCCCTCTCCCCTTTCTTCCATCCTAGCTCTTTTATCCAAAGGTGTAAGTGACTGCTCCTACCTAGAAAAGTTAAATCTTATTTATTTGTGATAAATTCCCATGTGCACCCTGGGCTTTTGCAAATGATATCTCACGTATTGTCACATTTTATATTTTGCAAATAACTCCTTGTTTTTGCATGTTCAGGGACCCCTTCCTCCAGCCAGGGACTGTCCTGTCCCACTTCTGCGTTGTCTCTGCATGCCTTTGCAGGTTAGCTCTCCTCCCTGAGTCTGTTTCTTCATCTATAAAACTGGGGTGCTGACAGTAACTATGTAAGTGATGAACCTAAAGCTTTGAGCCTGTGCCTGGTGGACAGTAAGGAATCCACAGGCAAGAAGGGCTGTTGTTTCCCTTCTTTCTGCCCATAAAGAAACTTCAGCCTCATGTCCTACCCTCCTTGGAGACTTGGTGCTGTTGGATTTCTCCTGCAAAGCCAGCTGGTTCTGACAAGTGCCTGTCAGGTCACTGAGGGGCCCCAGCCCTTTATTCCCTGGCTTCCCTCCCCTTGGGCTCCAGAAAATGAAAAGAAAAAAAAAAAAAAAGACCGGTGGAAACCAGGCTGAAAAGCCTGTGAAACGCAAAGGACTGCATGCTTCTAAGGAATTAAAAAAACATGTTAGTCTTTTCATCTACAGATGCCTTGTCACCTTGAATAGGTCCTAAACTCTTTGAGGGTAGAAAATAAAAGCAGGAAACTAATGTTTACTGAACACTGGGGTAGATATTACAAGAGCACCCCAATATCTGCTGCCGTTTTTCTTCCTGAACATACAGAGAACTATGTATTCCAGCACTCTTGATGTGAAATGGAGCCGTGGGGCTAGTTTGGAGCAGTTAATTGAGAACAGAAATGTTCTGGACAATTCTTTAGCTTATATCCTTCCCTGCCACAGTGAACATGCAGGCTTTTTGTTGACATGGTGGGGCCAGGCTTTGATGCTCTGGACCATTGTCATGCAGGGAGGAAAGCTACCCTGGGGAGTACCCTCGATATGAAGAAAACTTGAAGCAAAAAATAAATTTCTGTCATTTAAATCTCTAAGCTACAAGGGGTGTTTGTTACTCCAGCACAGCTTTGTCTGAGCTGACTGCTACAAGCACCACCATGGGGAAGTACTTGTATATGGATTATTATCTCATTTGGTCCTCACTCATAATTTGAGGGACAAGTATTACAATTATCTCCATGTTCCAGAGAAGAAAGTTGAAACAGACCTGTTATGTCATTGGCCCCAAATCAGTAAAAGTAGGTGAAGTCAGATTTATTTGTTACTTGAGCTCTGTGTCATCTTAATAGTTAGATTCAACCACTCAGAAAGGGGAAATTAGGGAAGCAAGGATTTAAATGGTAACTCAGCATAGAAATGTCCCTGGTCAGTGTGGGGTCTTTGCTAAATAAATTGTCATCCTTCAAGTGCAGCCTCCCAGACCCTGGGAAAAAATGTTCCCAGCTAAAAGTAGCTACATCAAAGGGTCCCAGCCAAAGTCCAACTGTAGGTTGGCAGAATTCGTGGATGGCTTGGAATTGCTGCTGGCCAGGGTTCCACTGGCATGGAAGTGTTTACACTCGCCTCAGATTAGTTCTCCCAC
Source organism: Cuniculus paca (assembly GCA_004365215.1). NCBI lineage: Eukaryota > Metazoa > Chordata > Mammalia > Rodentia > Cuniculidae > Cuniculus > Cuniculus paca. The sequence continues at coordinate 5,733 of RJWT010033044.1, read as the reverse complement.
GCCTTTCAAAGCCCCAGTCCATATTTGGGATGGAAAAGGGAAAATGATTCCCAGTAGGGATTCAAAAGCATCAGAAAAATTCCACAGGGGCTGAAGCCTCTTGGTGTGGACCAAGCCCTAAACAGTCACATCTCTCAGTCCCTCATATCTGAACCCTGGGCCCTGCAAGGCAGCCAGGCCAGAAGACCAGGAAGGCCATCACACATTGATTAGGAAGGAAAGTGTTTCTAGGAATATCCTTAGGAGGGAAAGCATAACTCTTCAACCAAAGGAAGTACAAGAAATGGGAAAGAAGAAAAGAGCTAATGCATATTTCTTCTTCCTCCTTTCCAGAAGACACTCTGGCCAGGTGTGGTGGTGCACGCCTGTAATCCCAGCACTCAGGAGGCAGAGGTAAGAGGATCACTGTGAGTTAGCGGCAGTCTGAACTACAAAGCGAGTTCAAGTCCAGCCCGAACTTCATAATGAGACCCTGTCTCCAAAAAGACAATAATAAAAAAAGAAGGCACACGGTGACTGCATTACCTTCATTTATGGGGAGCAGGAAACCCCCATACAAGTGTCTTCACATGCCTTTTCTTCATAAGGCCCAAAAGCAGGCAAAACAGAGCTGTATGTTGTTTGGACAAACACTTACATGTGATAAGGCTGCACACCGAGGGAAATATAAACAAAATTCGGGACAGTGTTTATTTGGGGGACAGAGGGACATGGCCAGGAGGCCACTTTGTGAGAGCACAAAGCCAAGTCACCACTACCGGCAGTAGATCTTCAGGTAACTGATGCGTCCACAGGTGCTTGTCATTTTAATTAATATACCAGTGCCACATCATGAATCAAGGTTTATGATTAGTCCAATTCTGTCCACTTAAGATCTAAATTTAAAGGGGGGACTAAATAATAGCCGATATTTACAAATTTTTTCCTGAGTGCCAGGTACTGTACTCTTCACATATATAAAACACATTTGCATTTCACAGCAGCCTTATGAGGTGGGTCATATTTTATGTCCATTTTACAGACAGATTAAGTATCTTGCCTAGGGTTATACTACTAATTAGAGATATCAGTCATCTTTCTAACACTGTTACAAACTATGTGAGATAATCAACTTTAAAAGGAGGAAAGGTTTATTCTGGCTCAGGGTTTCAGGGGTTTCAGTCAATGACCATTTGGCCATGTTTTTTTGAGGCTGCGATGAGGCAGAATATCACTGAAGGAACCCATGGAGGAGAAGGCTGCTCATCTCATGGTGGCCAGGAAGAAGAGAGACAGAAAGGGGCCGTAGTCTTTGATATCTTCATCCAAGACATGCTCACGGTGGCTAACTTCCTTCCAGCAGGCCCTATCTCCTAAACATTTCACCACTTTCCAATAGTGCCACAGGCAGTGAACAAGTCTTTAGCATATGGTCTCTTGGGGAATGTTAAACAACCAAACCACAATGCAAGACAACCAAGCTTTCATAGACCCACTTCTCAGTCGTGCAATAGGAATGCTACCTATCTTATAACTACAAGCTCAAAGACAGAGCTGTCGTGTGTCAGTTAGTTCTGAGGTTCTATGAAATTATCAAAGACATCTTCACCATTCCTCTAACCCTCCCATCCACAGAGTCATACTGTGGTGGCCGCATTTTCAGGTAATCACACAGATTTCAGTAACACAAGGCATCTCTTCCACATGTTACACTTCACTAGTGGGGAAATCTTTCCCCAGATTTAACTTTGAGACACTCCCTTGGAGCCAGTGATGAAGCTGAACCCCAAGCCAATCACTGGCCTACCAGAATAGGCTTAGAGAATTCCCAGTTCACCCCTGTGATTGCAAGGATAGGGATGAATGGTCAAGGGGCAGGCATCCAAGGGCATTTGCTTCTGTTACTGCCAAAGGCTATGAGAGAAAGAGATGGTGACCCCTGGACTGTGAGCTTGTTGTATAGTCTATGAATCCTGCTCTCCTTGCCCCCAGACCTTGTGTCTTAGCCTGTTTTCTGTCAGTGTAACAAAAGACCTGATGGGTAGTGTATAAAAACAGGTTCATTTAGCTCACATATGTGGAAGCCCAAGAGCATGATCCCAGCATTTGCTGAGCTCTGGTAAGGATCTTCTGGCTACATCACAACATGAGGAATGGTACTGTGGTGGACATACATGTGATGTGACTGTGAGAAATCACATGTGAGACATGAAACAAAGCAGTGAGCCAAAGAAGTCAAACTTGATTTATACCAATGCATTCTTCTAGAAATTCACCCACACCAAGGGCTCTAATTTCTTCTGAGAGCAATGCCACCAATGGCCTAACCCCCCTCTGTAGGCACTACCACTTAACTGTCCCACATCTCATCTCAATACCACCACATTGCCACACTAGGGACCAAGCTGCCAGCACATGAATCTCAGGGAATAAAACATGGCAAACCATGGCACCATCACATCATAGGCACCGAGTTGTATTGGACGGGTCAGTGGCTGCTGTTCAGTCCCCTGCTGAAGGAAAGGGGCACAGTCTGTTCTAAGGGCCTGTTGGGTAATGTCTGTATCATCTGACATCCAGCCAGAGATGACTGGTCAAGAGTCAGTCAGGTGGCCTAAGAGTAGTTTTGTCACAAGCTAAACAGGAGCCTGTGCTGCATCTTCACCCAAAGATCTCCTCCCAACTGGAAGTATGCTGGCTTAGGCAGTATCATAGCCCAGACTACCTAAACAGCAGGGCCTGGTGAGAGCTTACCTGTGAATACTTTACTGGCAGATATAATCCCAGGGAAATTAAAGAGAAACAGGACTGCGGCAGGGAAGGAGGGCACAGTGGGTTCGCCTTCAGACTGAGGGACTTGCCTCCAGTTCCCTGGAGAGTAGCTGGCATACAGACCCCAGGTGACATCTGTCTTTGGACTTGCTTTCTCAGAACCAAGTCATCTTGCCCCAGGTCCCACCCTTTTTGGGGGAAGCCATGACTGGTAAGCGAAGGACCACAGAGACTTCAGCTCAAGACATCTGTCAAGAAAGCTGGGTGTGGTGGCTCATGCCTGTAATCCCAGCACTTGGGAGGCTGAGACAGGCAGATTGTTGTGAGTTCGAGACCAGCCTGGACTACAAAGTGAGCTCAAGGCCAGCCTGAACGGCATAGTGAGACCCTGTCTCAAAAACACCAGGGCTGGGGATTTAGCTCAGCAGCTAAGCGCCTGCCTGGCAAGTGTGAGGTCGTGAGTTCAATCCCCGGTGCCACAAAAAAAAAAAAAAAAGACATCTGTAAAGGGCCATCCCAGCTTTAGGGTTCCCATAGAGACTCTAGCACAAGCTATTTCTCCCTCTGCCCAGGGCTGCTGGCATCCTGCCCTTCCACAGGTGGTCACCCAAGGGCACTTCATTAACCTTCTGCACACTGAGCTCCATCTCAGACACTACTTCCAGGAAGTTCAGAGGGAAAAGCCCAAGTATTCCTGGGCTGTTCCACTTCCTAGCTGGGTAGGACATCGCCACAGATGATGCACAGAAATGCTGCGCCTCAGGTATGGCTACCGGAGGGAGGAGCCCAGGTGAGAAACTTCCACCTCCTGACTCTCGCTGGCCCAGGTTTGCCTAACAGGGCAAACTTTCTAGGTGTCACTGTCCCTGCAAAGCAGCTGCCAGGGAAGCCAGAACCTCAGTGATCCTGGTCACATCGGTCTGGTGGCTACAGCTGCTGCATGTCCCACCTGGGTAGGTATAGTGGAGGTGAATCCAAAGCTCAAATTTTGCCCCTTGGAGAAGGCTGAGACAGGCAGCAATGCTAAGAGATGAGGTTGCAGTGACAGCAGCCAGGGCTTTACCACCATGAGAACAGCCCAAACCATGGCTAGGCCACCCTGGCTAGGACTGAACAAGAGGAGAAGGCCAAGAGCAGAGGGGGCCATAAAGGGTTGGTCAAGGTCTGGCATAGGTTTTGTTCAGTGAGGCCAGCAGATTCTCCTCGTTAGGACTGGGAAACATGAGGACAAGTCTGTGAGGAGCAAAAACAGAAACTGAGAGACCCTGAGGGATGAGGAGCCATGAGGGAAAATAGACCCAAGTGGGCAGCAGTTAGGAGAAAGCCAGTGTGAGGCAGAAAGAAACACAACAGGGGAGGGGGGGACCTTGGCCAGCAGCATGATGAGAGGCCTTCAGGATGTTTCTGAGTTGAGGGGACAGAGAGACATGTGGGGACAGCTGCCTACACTCAGAATGACCAACACCATTGAGTCTCAGAAGAGCTTATCTGAGCCACCTGAGAACTACTCCTCCTGCCAAGAACAGCCTCTTGAGGAGAGAGGCGATCTCCCCAGCTCTGCCCTGATTTGGATGAGTCCAGTGAGAGCCAAGCTGGGTGTTATGGTTTGTGTTTGGATGACCCCCATCCTCATGTAGTCACAGAGGTGGCTGAGTCTAGCATGGTTTCATCGTCTAGCACTGGGATTGGTGGTGTGAGTGCTGCATCCACCCAGGGGTAGGGAGCAGACACACAATATAAGGGAGGGAAGGAGGTGTGCTTTCCCTTTATTTATTTATTTATTTATTTATTTGCCTTTTTGCTTGCAGCTGCCGTGCCACCCTGCCTTGGAGTCAGCTGAGTATGGGCTGAAACCTCCAAAAACTGTAAGAAATAAATCATTCTTTCCTTCATATTGGGCATCAGGTATTTTGTCTCAACAACAAGAGAAAAGTAACGAAGACACTGGAGTTCAGGGAGGACATCTGGGGAAAAGCTTTGTTTATCCATGTGCTGATCCCTCTATTTTGGCAACACAGAGGAAAAAGCCATGCTGCAATGAGGGACAGGGAAGATCAGGAACCCTGGGGTGATGCCAACCCTATGTAAGTAGAATGAAGAGGACATTTAGAAGGGCAGAAACCAGGCCTAGTACAAGGCTTAGCTGTAAGCCTTTCCCTCTGTGTTCTTCCTTCTGTCTAAACTTTCTTTCCTTTTTACCAGTATTTCAGGGACCTACTAGGAGACTCACACCAAACCAGAAACAAACAGCCCAATTCCAAAATGGGCCAAGGACTTGAATAGACATTTCTCCAAAGGTCTACAAATGGCCAAGGGTCACATGAAAAGTTGTAAACATCACTGGTAATGGAAATGCAAAGCAAAGCTACGCGAAATCATTACACACCTATTAGAGTGGCTACTGTTAGGAGAGAGGAGAGAATATGAAAGAGAGACAGAGACAGAGACAGAATAGCAAGTGTTGGTGAGGATGTGGAGAAATCAAAACTTTTCTACTTTGCTATAAAGAATGTAAAAATGCAGGTGCGATGGAAGATAGCAGTTCCTCAAAACATTGAACATACAATTACTGTATGAAGCAGTGATTCTGCTTTTGTATATATGCCCACAAGAAGAGAAAACAGAGACTCAGACAGACCCTTGTACACCCATGTTCCTAGCAGCATTATACACAAGAGACGCAGTATGGACACACCCCAAGTGTGCATCAGGGGATGACTAGATAAATAAAATGTGGTGTGTGCATACAACGGGATACTCTTCAATCTTAAAAAGAGAGGACATTCTGACACAAGCTACAGCAATGATGAACTTTCAGGATGGTAGACAAAAAGACAAATAGTGTATGATTCCAATCATATAAAGTACCCAAGTAACAAACCCACAGAGGTGGAAAGTAGAATGGTTGTATCACAAATTTTTAAAACTTCATGTTTTTCTGATACCTTAACATCCCCACAAACGAACTGTGAAGATCCTGCC
>RJWT010033043.1:0-13989 GCA_004365215.1 Cuniculus paca | reverse complement strand
CTGAACATTTGGGAACAGTGGAAGTACTCTGTCAACTCAAAATAGACTGTCTTTTTCAAAGATCTTCATATACAACCATCCTAGATATTTCTTTTTCAGACATGTGCGACTCCTCAGCTAAGATGCTGTCATCAAAAATGTAAAAGTCTATGAAAAATTAAAATGACTTTGGTTTGGCTGAGGCCCTCAGCTGGAATAATATCATCACATGTCTTCACTTCTCTTGCATGTATGGAATTGTACTTCTGGGATTTATTTTCTTCCCTTTTCTTCTTACTGCTAAAGCCATGTCAATTTCCAAGTATCCAGCTGCCTTACTTCCTAAGGAAGTACTCTGGGTTTTCAAGTGTAGTTATTCTCTGCTATTATAACATGGCTTTTCCTCTAAACAAGTGGCATTCCTACTCTTTCCTTCCATTCCATGAAACACAAACTGATTTGGAAAAAAAAAAAAAAACTTCCAAAATAGCATCCTTCTATTTTTGCCATTTTATATGATTATAACATGCTAGAAATGTCACTATAATTATAGCAACAAATTATTTCAACAATCCTCACAAGCGATGCTATTTATAGACCATCAGGAGAGTATAGAGAAGATGCATCCACCCTAGCAGAAAATCTGCTCGTGGCTGAGCGTGAGCCTGGGGCCAGCACCACCTGGTATCACATGATTCAGAGTAAAAGTGAGGGGGACTGTGAGTCTTCATTCAAAAATGGAACATGAGGAAGGGAATAAATAAAGCATTTAAGGGATTGTGGCTTGGCGTTTACTCTGCTTTCTTAGTGTGTTAGGTACTGTACTGTGAATAAAGAATTACACTCACTGCTTACCTCTCCTTTAAGACTTACCACTGGTCTCCCTAGCAGACAGCCCTATGGTTGAGAAGAGGTGAATGACAAGAGTAATGCTGAGGTCCGAGGGTAGGGTTAGGATATACACATGTTCCTTATCTATGATCATTTGCAGAGTATTAAGGCTGAGAAAATACAATCGGTTATCATGTGCCCTGCTTACTTCCATTCATTTCATCCTGAGCGGGAGAAAGGAGCTGGCTAGAATTGCTTATTTATTATTGCTTTTTCCCCTTTTTACTTTTAGCCTCTTGTTTTATGGCTTTTATACCATTTTGTTTAACAAAGCTATAAATTCAGGGATGAAATAAATTTCATGGTGGCTCTTTAACCCTCCATGCATTTGTAGAAATCTCAGTTTAGCTGAGAAAATTCCGCTCAGGATGGGCATCAGAGAGAAGAAAGACATCATTTAACCAAAAGGAGTCCCTCAGTAAATCACAATGTGCCCCAACATCTTTGTGTCTTTTCGATATTGTTCAATGCAACTCTGTCCGTGGGTCACTGTGTAGAGGGCTCAGAGCTCACTCTGAGTCAGGTGACAGGTAAGCAGCTTTTATCTCTGCCCTAGAACTTGACCAGGTCATTCCAGGCACACCCAGCAAGTGTGAACAGCAGCCACAACTCACGATAATGACAACCCTATGTTTGACTCTGTTTAACTAACAAAAACTATGTCCCTAAATTCCCTAACCTCTTTGTGGCTATTTGCTTTTGCATCATTAAAATGTTCACCTGGCATATTTGAGATTCCATCAGACATTCTTTCCATCTCATCAGTAATGTTCTGGTGTGCATTATTGCCTCGAGTCTCTAAGGGCACATCTGCTGTTAGTGGGCTGTCACTCTGTCCTGGGAACATGTATCCAGAGTGGAGTTGAATACAGGGCGCAAAGAGGAAGTTCTAGTAACAATTGCCTGGCATCCAGAGAACTGGTCTGGGGCCACACCTCACTGGTAATGGACAGTATACAGTGATGCCTCGAAGGCAAAAGACACAGATTTCTGTGGTTAACAGCTGGTAGCTTCTGTTCCATGGGCAGAACTGACCTAGAAAGGAAAAATAACGACAACAACAAAACACCCCAATAACATGCGTGCAGCAAGGACTGCAGCCGCAGCTCCATTTGGAATGAATAAACATGTGTTAATCATTAGAGTTTGAAACTGATCCCAGAGTATGTTGCACTATAGCTGCAGACATGGAAAATGAAACATTGCACAGACAATAGCCATGCATGCTTAGATGGCAACAGAGCCACTCCTCACAGAGTGCGGAGGGCAGCGTGATGTCACAGGTCACATCCAAGGAAAGTGAGGCATTTTCTTGGGAGACAGCAAGATATTCCCTGGCATGCGATCTACCAGCTTTGTAAGGGAGCTCCGGATGGATGCTGAGAAAAAGACACTAAACACAGCAGCAACATGCTAGTTGGACAGCTACCTGACAGCACTGGAAGACGCCTGCAAAAAGGGTCCCTTCATTAAGCTAATAATACACCGGTTTATGTGGCTTACTGAAGCCAAGGGCTGGGGATAATTTTACAAAGAGGAAAAAATTTAGCTGCCATGGTAACTTGGACAACGACAGATCTGAATGTGACAAGATTCCAGGCTGAATTACACTAAGTCACTATAAGCCCAGAAAGCAAAGTGGATTTAATTAGTCGGTTAAGTCTGCAGCAAGAAAGGATGGCAACATTCGTCCTTTATTCTCTTTCCAAACTAACAACGCGTCACTAGCCTGAGTGCTCCTAGAAAAGGAGCCTTTTTAGCTAAACACATGATTGCAAAATGATGCCGCACAGGGGAAATCCCCAAATTTAAATTCCCTCAAAATTCCATATCCAAATTAGCCATGACTACTTGAAGGATGTGTGGAGAACAGGCTTCGTTTTATGTCATTTCCAAACACTGAGTCTTCAAACATTTCTCCCCGTAGCCACAGATGCCAAGATTAGCACCTTCTAATTTTAACAGTCTATTAAGATAACTTTAGCACAGAAAACCTTCCTCAATTTATTAATCAAAATATATTTGGTAAGTACATATGGCATTGTATTATATTAAATAAAGCAACTCCCAACAGAGCAGATTCTTGTGGACCCGGATTTTACTATGATAATAGCGTACATGTTATCATCAAGAGATCTGTGCGGGCATCTTAAGGCCACTGAAAACTTCTTTATGGTGGAAAGATTTATAGGGATGTTGCTTGTAAATCTTGCCTTTTATAAGCCTCATCTTGATGCCTTGACTGTGTTTTAAGCTATTGTCAATATTGTCTTTGTCTCAGTTACTTTTCTCTCATTGATGAGACAAAATCCCCACCATCCAAAGTTAAAGGGGAAGAGGTTTCTTTGGCTCCAAGGCAGGGTGGCATAGCAGACAGAAAAGGAGAGGAAAAGCAGTCCATGTCAGGAGAGGATAGTAAAGCAACAAAGGATGTTAACAGTCTTTCTGCCCCTTTTATCTTATCCAGGCTATTAAAGTGGGAGAACTCATAGCTTTAATCTTAGTGCCCTTAAGCCTAACATTGTACCATAAATCAAACCCAGTATCACACACTCTAGATCCATAGGAAGGAGCCCTACCTATGAATGCATGAGGCTTTGGGGGGACATCTAGACACAGACATAACAATCTTTAAATGTGTTTTCAGGCTGGAGTGTGGCTTAGTGGTAGAGCACTCGTCCGGCATGCGCGAGGCCCTGGGTTTCATCCTCATCACCACACACACACAAAAGAGTAAAACTTTTTCATAACCCCCATCTTTGACAATTCATAATCTCATTCGTGGCTCCTCTTCAAGAATTCTTTGTCTTCCTCTCTCATGTTATTTCAGGTACCTCATGTCACTTTCTTCCAATATTCCATTTGATACTTACATTTCCCAAAGTCAGGTCGTGGATCTAAAATTGAGTCCTTCTGCTTTTCCCTTCTCTTCTGTAGCATTCTAGCAATGTTTTTACCATGGTTCTACTACTTTCAAACTTGGAACTTCAGATTTAGTTACATCTATGCCTCATATCCTCATCACTCACCAGCTCTTGGTTGGTTCTTTCTTCAGATTTTCCCTCCATCCTATCCACATATTTTACACTTGTCAGTATCAAATGAATTACAGCTCTGTAAACAGACCACAGTCTCTCAGGTCTGGACTTGCTTTATTCAAACATCATTAGCTAATAAGGCTTAGAGAATTAAAGGAGCTCACAATAAAGGGATAATGATTGTCAAGATTCAGAGAAACCTCACACACCTTAAGGCAGGAAGAAAAGTCCAGCTCCCAAGGCTGAAGCTGAGGACAGGAAAGTGTCAACTGGGTGGCATTTCTTTGTAGCCAGAAGATGTTTCATTGTGTCAGTTTCACTGAAGCCAAATTCTCTGTGTTTGGTCATCACCATGAAAATGTCTTCCCAGCCTGGATACCTGCCAGCCCAACTGTCTGTTATTTTGGTTATTACCTGACCCATTAGGTGGGTCTCTTTCTTCCAGCTCTCAAAAGAACAAGAGATTAGACTAACTCACATGTTTAACCCTATGTTTAGCCTCATGTGTTTTACATAGATACAGTTTTCTGGGCCACTGACTGGGGTTGTCTTTGGGTGAGGTAACAGGTGCCTCTCAGGTAACCCTTAGACAATCAGCCATGGCCCCAAGAGGAGGAGGGTATAAGTTAAATACTGCCATTATTTTAGGAAACTCTGTGGGCATAGCTTTTAGCATGAGTTCCGGACAAGACAGTCAGTGCAATAATTCTTGTTAAAAATATTGTTTCCTGGAATACCCTTTCCCCACCCACTCCCTCACGACGCTACTCCTATTCATGCTATGAAACCCAAAATGGTGAATCATTTGTTCAACATTTCATTCATTTTGCTCAGCGCCCCCAGCAGAAAAAAATCAAGCCTTATTACGTGCTGATATTTTTTCTTGAGCTCAAATCTCTGACTGCACAGAAATCACTAAAGTGTAATTACTTATTTGCATGATTGAGTCCTCTATTGAACCTGGAGTTTCTTAAGATTAGGTTTTGAACTTTATTTATTTCATTATTTCCAGCTTTGATCACAGCGTCTGGTAGTAAGTGCTCAAAAAATATCTTGTTGACTGAATTGCTTTTAATATGGTAATTGATTAATTAATATTTATGAACAATGTCTCTTAAGTCTGCCCCTTGCTTTAGAGAATTAATTGTATGTAATTTAAAGGGCAGAAGTTGGAGTTAGAAGCAATGAATTAGAAGCACCCGTAAAAATATGGACGAGCCTTAAAAATACACAGTAGTCCTTAGTGAAAAAAATAAGAATCTAGCATCTTTTCCATAAATTAAAGATATGTGCATGCAAAATAATAATGCCAATGATTCAAAAACACATGCAAAAAAAAAAACCCCAAATGTACATCAAACACACTAAAATTGTTCACCATGGGAACAGAGTAAATGGATTTTTCTTCTGGCACTGGAGATTGAACCCAGAAGATGAGAGCCACTCCCATTTTTGATGTTGTTTTGTTTTATTTTGAAATTGGTCGCACTCAGGTGCCCAGCTTGCCTTGAATTTGCAGTCCTCCTGCCACAGCTCTGAAGAAGTTGGGATTACAGGTGTGCTCTCATATAGTGACTTTTTTTAAGGATGAAAATAAAGATAATAAGAAAAAGGTTTGCATAGATTAAAGAGGATAATGTGTCTTGAACTAAAGACAGTGATGGGCTGCTGTGGGACCGGGACCTCCAGAGCCAAGCCTTTCCCTATAGACCCCAACTGGCAGGGGGACAGTTAAATCCCAGTTCCTTCAGACTTATGGGCTGGCAAACAAGTGTCAAACCCCCCACCAAGCGACCTGCAAATCCAGAGAAACAGAGGCTCTGATGATAGTTATTAAGGTGAAATGCAATTGGAAGTCTGTGGTGCTTTGGTGTTTCATTGACCTTGTAGGTCTAGGGCCAGTGGTCTGATCATCTGTTCAGAAGATAGCAGTATGCAGCATGGCATCTGGGGGGAGGTCTCCCTCTGAAGGCAGTAGCCATTGTTGATTCCCTATAGTTTGCTCTGAAGTCCTACATTGTTTATTGTTTTGTTGGGTTGGGTTTTATTCTCTTTTGCTTTGTTTGATTATGTTATACCTGGTGGCATGAGCAGCTATTTCAATTATAGTAAGATATATATGGTAGCCATTTTGAATTTACTGTTGTCTTGTTTTGTAGTCTTTTATTGTATCCATTGTTTTGTTTTTACTGTTTCTATTCTATTCTGTTCTGTTTGATTTTTACTATGACCGAAGGTATCTGTGGCTATTTTGAAGACAACAAAAGGCATTATGGTAACTATTGTTGATTTTGTAATGTTGTGAAGTCCTGTATCACTTACTCTGGTTTGTTTTGGTTGGTTTTATTTTCCTTTGTTGTGTCCTCTTTAAAATAAATTTAAAAATAAAAAAAATAAAGATGATGAACTTCTCTGTTTTTGACTGAAAAATAATAAATAAAGAAAAAGATGGACTTTAAAATGATAGACATTTTTACTTGTTGGTGAATTGATCCTCAGAAATTTATTTAAATCTTATTCTATCTTAGTTCCCCTTAGTTTATAAATTTGATATATTAATATCAACCTCATAGGGTTGTCATAAATTCTGTTGCAAAATATATATAGAATTCATCTCCCACAGCAATGCAAGAATTGTCTGTCAGGTCTCTGAACTAGACCCCTGCCCAGCTAAGAGGGAAAAAATCCCCCAAACAGATCTGTTATTCACACCTGGGGGAGCATGGCATACAAAAGGAAGCCGGCAGCTGTCCCCACACAGCTCGACCTGCAGAGAGCTGGTTCTCTCCATAAAAAACCACAAGAGACATGCTGTGCCTGCCAGCACCCCCTGTATCCAACACTGCCCTATCACCTAGCCTTAGATCCCTACTCAGAGACCCAAAATTTTCCACCTCACTCAGCAATACCTCCCTCCTCTACCTAAACTCCTCTATAAATATGCCCTCACCCCTTGCTCAAGGCCAACAGTCTTTTTGTGCTGGACCTGACTGCACCGTAACGTTGCTTCAACTTTGCCTGCTTCAGAGGTCTCGGTTGTGCCTTGGTTGCCCAACATTGTCCATAATACATATAAATGTGTTGCAAATGATTCCCTTCTTGCATTTGGCTATGGAATTTTTTTCCTAGTTCATATACATCCACTATTAAATCAGACTTTCAAAAATATCATGCTCCTGCTCAAAAACTTTCTATGGTATCCTACTCCCTGTATCATTTACATCTCAATTTATTGGGAATTGGGTGGATGTTAGTGGCAAGGAATCGGTTTCAGAAATTAGTTATCTGTAATTTTGATGTGGTAGGGAAAGAAGACATGGTGGAGATCACCAGCATGAGAACAGGAAATGATTGTCCTTGTGCCACAAGGCCAAATGGCAGCATTGGCTACTGGAAAACCTACCCCTCTTCCACGATGAAGGAATGGCCTTACCTGGCCCTTGACGTGCTAGTCAATCCTTAGTGATTCAAAACTCTATCAGCTTTTTTTCATAAAAGGTTGGCTCTAGACAAACTGATTTTGCTATTTTTCTTTCTGTAGGAGTCTTGGCATTTCCTCAATCTATCAGTTTACTGGAAAGATTCCACATCTCCTTTTCCCCTATTTCAATATTATCCATTCTTGGAGACCAGATAAAATTCCATCTGTTGCATAAAACTTCCCTAGATTGCCCCAGTTTTTAAATAATTTCCCCTTATAAGATAACCATATTTATTTGGCATTATGTACTATCTTTTCAAATATTGAGTCATGTACTCTATCTGAATTATATTGATATTGAGTATTTTATCTTCATGGTATATATGGGCCTAGATAGTGACTTGTGTATAATAAACCTGAAAAAAAAAGGATCATTCAATGAAGACATTCATTCAATAGTTTACAATAATGTCATGTTCAAATAAGTTAATTGAGAACTAGAATATCAATTTTTTTCAGTCAGGCAGGAGTGGGTAGGTGGAGCAATTAGCTACTATACCTGTGAGCCATTGAATGCAAGAGTCAAATTTGTTCTTTTGAGTTTGTAATTCCCTTCTCTGTATTTTTCTTTGTCCTTGGAGGTTCATGGATGTATTATTTTGGGATATATAGCTCTGTTTCGTTGTTTGTAAGCTGAAAGTGTTCACTGAGACCCTTTTTCAAATGAAATCTCAATGCGGAAACTCAATCAACAGCACAGAAAAAATGTGGCTACTGTGATTGACACTGAGGGGGACCTGAGACCCTACCTTTTGGCCCATCCTCCATTCCCCAAGTTCTTTGAAGCTGAGTTTGAAAACCCCAGGATGAAACGGTCCCCAGAGCTCTCAGCTACCTCTCAGGTGCTGACCCCAAATGCAGGAAACAGAACACGGTATCTCTCTTCTTTTGTATCACCTTTCCACAAGCTGGCTTTCAGGATGGTACAAATTATATAGCTGTTTGAAGAGGTAGATGCCTCACTACCCTCCCAAGAGTCTATGAAGGTCACTTTCACCCTTGTTTGCCAACAGAAAAGTGCAATGGCATTATTCATATTTAGCTGGCAATTGTTAATACTTTGCAACACTGTTTAGAGAGAATTCTCCTTGTTTTACAGGAAGATGAGGAAACAGAAGCTCATAGGAGCTAAATAAGTACCTCGCATCAGGCAAAATCAGGGATAGCAGAATAATGATTCCAGTTACAGATTTTTTTTTATTCCGAAGTCCATGATATTTTCAAAGCACTGTGCTCCCTTGATCTGACTCTGGAAAGAGTGCCTGAAACAAAGGATGACTTTTGAAAAATCTATTCCAAGTAACACAATTTACATTTCCTCCAGGATGGCCCCACTCACATCTCTGAAGAGCTTACAGTAAACCTTATCTGATTCTCAGAAAAACTCTGAGGCATGGGCAGTGTTGCAGGGAGTAGAATGACAACCTGGTATGGTTTGGAGGACTGGTGTGTTCCCTAAAGGTCCATGGTCCCTGAGGGGACACTACTGGGAGGTGGTGCAATTGTTCTGAGGTGGGACTTAGTGGGACATCTTTGGGTCATTTAAAAGGGACCCTCCTTTCCTCTCAGTCTCTCTTGACTTCTTAGATCACAATGTATGCAACTGACTCCACCACATCTTTTCATCATGGTGTTCTGTATTTGCCAGAGGCCCAACATTAGGCTGAAACTCTAGAAATATGAGCCAAAATAAATTGCTTTTTCTCTATAAGTTAATTACTTCAGGCTATGTTACTATACTAATGTGAAGCTGACTACTACAGATCTTCTCCATGACCTTGAAAGGCAGTTAAAGATGCCATAGGGAAAGAAAGACCCACCAGTCGAATTTATCAGGAGCCAGGGATTCTGCCCCTGGGATGGGTAGACTCTATTCCCAGGTTACTGCTCTGGTTTCTGATCTTAATCTCCCATTCTTTGTGACAACCTGACATGTATCCACGCTTGGTTTTCTCATCACTTTTCCATAGATCTCAACTAATACTCTGACCGTGCCAGTAAGATCTGTACACACTACACATTCACATACTACTTTCTGGTGTCAAACTTATGCACTTGTTTTTTATTTTGCCAGCTCCGGGCCCATCAGTCATGACAGGGTGCCCCAGTGATGCCACTTACTTTACTGAGATGAGGCAACCTGCCCAAGATCATCCAGACAGTGACAAATGCAATGCTCAAACTCCATATCTGCTGCATAGCTCTTGGATACAACATTACAAACTGGCCTGTCTATATAACCATCTGATGCAATTAAGGGCATGCAGGTTAGATGAAGTTCAGTATTTTCCTCCTCAGGATGCTATTTGATTCTCATATAATCAAACACTGAAAATGTTATATTTCAGGTCTCCAAAATCAATATGTACTGTGATAGAAATACAGCATGATTCTGTCTTTTTAAAGAAATTTTTATATGAGGAGTGAAAGGGACCAGATATTAGCTTTTAATCATTTATTTGATCTCCTTTCATTTGTTTTCAGTTTGAAGTGCTTTTTCAATTATTAATCATACCCAATAAAGAACTTTTCTTTTTCTTCCTTTCCTCTGTTTTCGGGGCCACCTCTGTGATCGTGAGGACTTTTATTCAGAGGGAATACCAGACACAGAGAGGGCTGGGCTTTGGGGAACATCTTCAGTGTAGGCTGCTGAGTGGTTCACTCACTTTGTGTTACGTTTTGGATTTAAAAATGTTCCCCCAAGGTCTCTGTGTTAGAGACTTGGCCTCCATAAGACAGCATTGAAGGGAGGTGATGGAAGCTATAGGAGGTGGAGATGGGACCTAATACAAAGAAATCGGCCCCATGAGGAGTGTGTCCTTAAAGAAGATTGTGGGATCCTGTCTCTATTCTCTCTCTCTCCCCCACCCCATGATTCCTGATCACCATGAGGTGAACAACATGCCTCCTCCATCACACATTCCTGCTTTGATGTGGACCAGGGACTGAAACCTCAGAAATCATGAGCCAAAATAAATTTTCTTTCCTAGAAGTTGTTTATCTCAAGTACTTTTCATAGTGTTGGAAAACTGACTAATACACCCCAGCTTCTGGAAAGGCTTGGGCTAAAATTCAAACTCAGAACAGACTCCAAAACTTTGGCTTATAACATCTGTTCCACCTCCGCAAGTCTAGGTCTTCATCTAAAGACTCATCTTCAGATTTAAACCTTCAACGAAGGCTAGCTCTTAATACACCTCAACAAAAACAAATGGTATTTGATAACTTATTACTAAACTAAAACTATACTATTACTATAAACTAAAACTAAATAAGTGAACTTTATTCCATCACATTTGGATCCAAAATCACAAAATGAGTACCATTTAGAATTTCCATTGTCCCAATTTAACATCAAACTGACCCAAAATGTACTCATAGCTCATCACATTAAATCTTTGCACTTTCATTTAGCTGGAGAATCAGGGATTAAAGAATGAAACAAAATTATTACACTTCTAAATGTCTAAAAATATTCACCACAGTTTGTTTTGCTTGGAAAAAAAAAACTTGATTTTTAGTTCATTCAAATCAGTGTGGGCACTGCAAATAAAATTTTAGAATGTAGACAGAAGGTCTGTGAAGCATAAATTATAAGAGTTTTTCTAATTGGTTTGTATGAAGGACTTGCTAGATCATAAAAGTTTAATTCACCAAAACTCAGTTAAAAAAAAAAGTTAATGAACTTGGCTTGAAGAATCATATTCATTCACTTAAGAAATCTGTGCTGGCTGTCAAGAAAGTGCCAAGCATTGTGCTTGTCAATATGGAATAATATGGATAGATGATAGATAGGTGGATAGATAGATAGACAGACAGATAGACAGATTTAAAAGAAGAAAAGAAGAATGTTGAAGAATGATACCATCAATGACACTAGAAATGTTGAGAAATCAACTTTTTGTCAACATTGATTACATGTTGAATTTCCTTCCTCTATTTTAGTTGTATGTACCTTATTTATAAAACAAATGTTTCTCTAGTGTTTAGGCAAAAATAAAGATAAAATGATGAGTGCACTATAATCACTGCCCTTAAGGAGTTTACAATCTTGTAATCATTCTGATACCTAGGCAATGTTCAAGAAAAAGGGGGAGTCTCCTGTCCTCCCATAGCACAAACAAATAGTTCTGAATACAGGGATTAGGGAAATGCAAGAACTGGACAACATCCAAGTTACATTTTGTAGAAAAGGAATGACAGAGCCAGGGGTATAGCTCAGCAGAACAGTGTCTGCCCAGCAAGCATGAGGTCCTGAGTTTGATTCCCGGTTCAAAAAAAGCATACATATATATATATATATATATATATATATATATATATGTATATACAGATTGATTTCTGAGAATTAAGCTTAACCCAGAAAAAACAAAGTTCAAGGAGCTAATTTTAATTGCTAGAGCAAAACCTGACTGTGGTTTGGACAGATGATCTGGACCAAAAGAAATCTTTAAGAATATCCTTTATTATGCCAGGTGTGGTGGTGCAAGCCTGTAATCCCAGCACTGGGGAGGCTGAGGCAGGAGGATTACTGTGAGTTTGAGGCCAGTCTGTATTACATAGTGAGACCCTGTCTCAAAAAAATCCAAAACAACAACAATAACAAAGCAAAGAATACCCTCTATTGATGCAATACTGGATACTTAACTATACTGGAGATCTGTGCATTCCTATTAATTAGTAATTGATATGCATCTGTCTATAATAGAAGGTGACCTTTCCCAAAAAGATGGCAGAGATGCAAAATTAAATCTCAGGAGAAGAACAGCAGAACTGACCAGGGATTTAACTCGGTGGCCTAAGTGCCTGCCTGGCAAGCACTGGGTTGTGAGTTCATCCCTGGTGCCAAAGAAAAACAAAACAAAAACAAAACAAAAGAACAGCAGAACTCCCACCCATCCCACCTTACACCCTGCAGCATCTGCCCCACTTGGCACAAAAAGCAGCAGAGCAGAGTCTTCAGAAGAACTGCATCATTGTGGAAAGTACCTCCCACAACCAGTTTAGACCCTCAAGACTGTGATCCTTAACTTTTTCCCTAGGTAGAATAAATACAGATGAAATAATGAACACAGAAGAGATGAGGTCAGTAAGAAGCTGACATCCAGTTCTTCTTGGACACTAACACTGTACTGTGGTACAACTTTTAAACTTTAGTACTGTCTTAGCCATTGCCTTTCTATTCTTAACATAAGACCAACTCACAAGGAAACCTTTGAAAAATCTGGATGAAGAATTGTTTCATGTTAAGTAAGACTTTTTAAAAAGATATCAGAGAACCACAGAAGTTGAAGTTGGGAAGGATTTGGGATGTAATATCCATAGTTGATTAATAGATTCTCCTGGGAATTCACCACTGCGGAATAGCCAAGATACTGATGACTCTGTTCTGAGAGTTAAGGGCTCTCCCTTCAACACCAGCCCTTACGCTTGACCATTTCTACCTACGTAAGAAACTATACTGCTCACATTTCTTAAGCCAACTTTGCAAATATGATCATATGTTTGCCTCCAAGACACAGAGAAAAGTAACGTTAACAAAAACAAAACAAGACAAATTTAAATTTGAACTAAAAAACACATCAAGAAATCTTGCTATTCAAAGGAGTAAGAGGACAAGGGAGATTTCCTGTTCCCTCACTTTTTCAAACCCTTGACTGTCTAGCGTAACTTTATTCATTTTTTAATTTCTCAAAACCCACATTCCTTTTCCAACTCTTCCCTTTTTCTTAATGTCCTACTCTCTTTATTTAGAGTCAAACATGGTATGATTTTTAAGTCACATTTTTAAAAGAGAATTAAAATTTAGAGGGTAAATACAAAATAATTGCAACATATTATAAATTACCAATCCAAGGCAAAAAGACTTCAGCAACTCACTTAAGTGAATAATATATATGTCTGGGTTCCTGTTTCCAGGAAGATTGTAGTCAGATATACAGTACAAAGACTGAGGACAAAATAATGATGACATGATATTTGTAATGCACCTAGCTCCAATGAGGTACCTAAAGTATGATCAAAAAATGGAGAAAATGTTACACTAAGGAAAACATATTACAGGAAAAGACAAACTGCCACTAACCCCCTTGAAAATACTGCCCCTTTCTTCAAACAAATATAACCCATCATTCTTGCCACTTTCTGAGAGAGTTCAGGAAGTCCATTTTCATGAGTGTATTTTGTAGCCACCTCTACGTCCTGAATTGATTCAAAATTTGGATGGCAATTTCTTTCAATTAAAAACATTATGGTGTGTCCTTTTTCACCTTATTCACCAGATCTGGAAGCCTGGGATTTCTGACTTTTCTGCAAAGTCAAAATGACCATGAAAAGAAAATGTTTTGAATCAATTGAAGACATGGAAGCAACCATGAAAGCACAACTAAAGACACTCACAAAAGAGGATGTCCAGGACTGTCTCAGACAGTGACAAGAACAACGGCACTAAGTATGTTCAAAGTGTTGGGGTGTATTTTGAGGTGGATTCATGCCAGTGCATCATTTATTGCAATAGATTTTTTTAAAAAATTTAAATACTCATAATATTTTATGATTGCATCTCATATAGTAAATATGTAACAAATACCATTATCATAA
>RJWT010033042.1:0-13993 GCA_004365215.1 Cuniculus paca | reverse complement strand
GAAAAGAAAGTCAAGCACTTCCAACATGCAATGACATAGGGCATCTGGATTGCTGGGTACTATGAAACCAATCCAGAAAAAACAAATTCTCTAGGCCATCACCATTTTGGAACATGGTGCTCTGGGGCTGTCTTCTCTTGTCTTTCACCTTTGCAAGAGAGTCCTTCTCTTTCCTGTGTTATCCTCAGGGAATCTTTTCCATTGTCCCATAACTTCTCACTAACCAAATTCTCATCTGCTGTATCTTTGCAGTCCAAAACTTCACTGGAACTTCCTTTCTGGCCAAACTCAAAACATTTTAAATCATTCTGCTGGGCTCTGTGCTCTTGATACTCAATGTAGATCTGACTGAAAGCCCGCAACAATAACCATAGCATCTAGCAGTAGAGACCAAGGATGTGATTAAGCAGCCTACAATCCATAGAATAACAAAAGATGATTCATCCTAAAATATCAATAGTGCTGAGATAGAAAAACAGCATTAGATTAAAACTTCTTACTCCCCCTTTGGGTCCAATAGCAAACCAAAACTTGTAACCAGTGCCATGACACTGAAAGCAGATCTTGATCCCCAAAAGTTTGTCCATGTTGCGGAGGTAAGAGTATCATTTCCTGGGCTGGGAATGTAGTTCAGTGTCAGAGTTCTTGCCTATGACATATAAGACTTTGTGTTCCATTCCCACCACCATAAAATACATAATTTCTCTATACCCTCACTGCCCTAGAGTTATCAGTTTCACTACTCTGCTGGAGGCAGGATGTTAATACATTTCCAACAGGGAATTCCTAATTTCCCCCCACAGAAAGTTGGTTCCAGAATCCACTGCCTTATATAAAATGGCACAGTATTTGCATGTAAGCTACCCACATCCTCATGCACACCCTAATCATCTCTAGATTGTTTATATCATCTCATACAACATAAATACTGTGTAAAGAGTTGTTATAGGGAATAATGACAAGAAAAAAGTCTGCACATATTTAATATATATCTATTATTTTCAAATATTTTCAATCCATGGTTGGCTGAATCCATGCATGTGAAACCAGGGGACAGGGAGGGGTTTAGAGAGAAATTGCTCTTCACCAGGAAAGAACAGTGGGACCCGCAGGGAGGATTTTAAAATCTAGTGAAAAGCCAATGTGACAGAGCACACCTGTAATCTCAGCACTCAGGGAGGCTGAAGCAAGGAGATTGCAAGGTCAAACTCCATCCAGCAAGCTAGGACTTAGTGATACCCTGTCTCAAGTATACAGAAGAAATAGGGGCAGGGATGTAGTTCAGGGCCAAGGCTTTGGGACCAAATCCAGTAGTGCCACTCCATCTTGTGGGAGCAGCCTCAACAGGAGTCCACTAGAGGGCACCCATTAGCAACATCTACTTTGGAAGGTTGCTTAAAATTAAATCAAAATAAAGTATGAGATTTGTGGCTAGTCACCATTCGCTCCTAAAGGGAAGCAGCAAGAGCCTGGAGTTAAGAGCAACACAGGGGGTAAAATGCCAGGTTTTCCACTCACCCATGTTTTGTGCATTAAAAAAAAAACATGCAGATGCATAACCCATCCTGTATTTACAAGGAAATTTTTCAAGAAAAACAAAAAAGTAAACACAACATATTTTTGTAAAGTTATTTTAAGTGGTTTTATAAAGAGAAATTTTCTTTTTAGTTATATAGTTCACTTTTATAACTGAACATAACCATGAAACCAAATTTGAAATATGCAAAAGAATACACCAGAGAAAGTAGTTCTCCAT
This sequence comes from Cuniculus paca, assembly GCA_004365215.1. Classification (NCBI taxonomy): domain Eukaryota; kingdom Metazoa; phylum Chordata; class Mammalia; order Rodentia; family Cuniculidae; genus Cuniculus; species Cuniculus paca. The sequence continues at coordinate 12,237 of RJWT010033042.1, read as the reverse complement.
CATACATCCATAAAACTGGCAAAAATAAAAGATACAGTATTGAAATTCTCTGCAGAGGTAAAAATATAGAGCCAGAGAAACTCAGTTACTGCTGGAAAGAATATGAATTGGTGCAATTACTTTGAAAACTACTATGACATTAACATTGAAGACCTTCAATTCCTCTCCTCATATATATGTGCACCAGGAAAGTTTGAGAACATCCGTACACACATTGTCCATAACGCTGTTAGAAGCATCTTGTGTGTCCAGGTACACTGAGTATATAAATAAATTGTGTTATATTCGTTCAGTGGACACTATACAACAGGGACTCTCAAACTTTGTGATCTCAGACCTCTCTTACATCCTCAAAAATGATTTAGTACCCTAAAGAGCATTGGTTTATGAGGGTTATACCTATATGGTTTTCATACATCGGAAATTTAAACTGAGAGACTTTTGAAATGCTTATTTATTCATCTAAAAGTAAATCAGTAACATCTTAACATAATATCATTATATCATAATAGCATTATGAAAAATAGCACACTAGAAATAAGGAAGTCTAAAAAGGTAGACTACTTCTTAGTATTATACATATAAGCTTAGTAGCATGAAAATAGTTTTAATCTGTTGGATGCTCTGATCTCGAAGGGCTCTGCTACATAGTTATGAAAATGAAATGAGTCATGCTATCATACACAAAGCTCTCATGAACATCTGTATTAGTCAGCTTTCCTATTTCTGGGACATAATACCTGACATCCAAGACTGAGAGGAGGAGTTTAATCTGGCTTGGTTTCAGATGATTCAGTTCGTAGTCAGTAGCGCCAAGGCAGAAACATCATGGCTGAAGGTTGTGACAGAGCAAAGACGCTTAGCTCATGGCAGCCAAGAAGTGGAGCAGGGCAATAGAGCCAGAGAGCAAGGAGTGAGTGACTGCATGTAAACCCCAAGGCCATGCCTCCGAGACCCACACAAACACACTCATAAGGGTGCTGCACCAATCCCCTCAGTGACTTCCAAGCTAATCAAATTGACACAATGCAGTTCAACCACCATAACATCATACTGAACAAAAGAAGCAAAAAAAAAAAAAAAAGCAAAATAATACATTCAGAGAGAAAAACAAGTATGAAGAGTTGCCATTTATTTATTTTCTTCTAGCACCAGGGATTGAACTTACAACCTCACACTTGCCAGGCAGGCACTTTCACCACTGAACCAAATCCCCAGCTCTTGTCTCTTTTAGACAGGGTCTCATGATGCCGTTCAGGCTGGCCTTGAGCTCACTTTGTAGTCCAGGTTGGTCTTGAACTCACAACAATCCTCCTGCCTCAGCCTCCCAAGCACTGGGATTACAGGCATGCATCACCAGGCCTGGAGAAGAATTGTCATTTAATGGATACAGAGTTTCAGGTTTTCAAGATTGTGAAAATGCATGTTGGTGATAGTTATACAGCATTAGGTGTATAACTGTATATTATTATAAACTCAAAAATGATTGTGATGGTAAATTTTATTTAGCATATATTTTATCACAATTAAAATCTCTTTACAACGAATATATTCAGAATGACTCCATTCATATAAGGTTCAAAAATGGCCAAAATTAAACGGCTATTTAAAGAGGCATACATACATTATAAGCTTTTAAATACCTAAGGGCAAGGAGACTCACATTTTTAAATCAAAATTGTGGGTGCTCTAGAAAGAAGAATGGGGTCATGATTGGAAATTGACCTGGGTGATATTCTATAATAATTATTCTTTAAACTGAATACATATGTTTTATGCATGTTTATGTAAAAATAAAGTTATTTAAATGTAAATATTTTATTCCAAATAAAAACAAAGGAAAATACATATTGTTGAGAGTCAATTGCTTTCAACAAAAGTGAAAAGGTATTCAAGGAAGAAGGGACAGCCTACTGAGCCAGTGATGCTAAGACTATTGCAAATCTATGTAGTGTACGTGCTGCCGAAGCGAGCAATGAAAATCCATATGGAAAAAAGTGGTAATAATAAAACCTAACCTCTAGTAAAAAGTTAACTCAAGATGGAGAATAGACCTACGTCTAAAGCTTAAATCTATAAAACTTCTAGAGGAAAGCAAAGGAGAAAACTTTTGTTACCTTGACTTAGGCTGAGAAAAATTCTTAAATAAGACAGAAAAAGCATAATCCATAAAAGAAATCTTAATGCGTTGACTTCACCTAAAGTTAAAACATTTACCTTTTGAAAGATGCTATTAAAGAAATGAAAAGATAAGCCACAGATTAGAAGGAAATATTTGTAAAACAAGGAAAATAAAACGAAACTTAATAAGAAGAAACAACTCAATTTAAGAATGAGCAAAATATTTGAACAGACACTTACCAAAGAAAATATCAACAAATGAACAATCCAAAAATGAAATTAAGAGACAAGTCCAAGGGCCGGGGATCTAGCTCAGCAGCCTAAGCGCCTGCCTGGCAAGTGCAAGGTCATTAGTTCAATCCCCGCTGCCGCAAAAAAAAAAAAAAAAAAAGAAACAAGTCCATTCACAATAGCATGAAAAAGAATAAAATTATTAGGAACATGTTTAATAGTACAAAAGCAAGACCAATGCAGTGAATACTATATAATTGAAGGATACTTAGGGGCTAGTCATGTAACTCAGTGGGTACAGCATGTAGTTAGCATGTACAAAGCCCTGGGTTTAATTCCAAGAAGAAAGAGGAAGAGGAAGAAAGGCAGAAGAAGGAGGGAGAGGGAGAGGGGAGAACCAACTAACTGAATAGGTAGCTTTTCCATATTTATGAATCAGAAGACTCAACATTATTAAGGTGGCAATATTCCCCAAATAGATCAACAAGTTTAATGCAACCACTTTCAAAATTCTAAATGGATTTTTTTGCAAAAATTAGTTAACTGATCTTTAAATTTATATTGAAAAACATAGAGCTCCAAATAGCCAAAACAGTCTTGAAAAACAACAGTTGCTGATTTAAAATCTTACTATAAAGTCACAGTAATCAAGACACTGTGAAACTTGTTTAAGGACAGATTCATAGATCCATGTTATTAATTTTATATTTCAGAAACAAACACTATATTTATGGCTAATTGATTTTGACAAGGGTGCCAAGTATATCCCATGAGGAAATAATAGACCTTTCAACAAAGGAGCCCCTATCTCACCTCATGTAAAAAACTTAACTTAATATGAACTATATAAGTAAATGTAAAAACTTAAAACTATAAAACTGCCAGAAGAAAACATAGAAACATATTTGTGACAATAGATCAGGGAATAATTTCTTAGCATGTCAATAAAAGAAAAATTAGATATACTGAGTATGATAAAAATCAAAACATTTGTGCTTCAAGAGCATCATCAAGCTGGGTGTGGTGGCGCACTCCTGTAATGCCAGTACTGGGAAAGCTGATGCAGGAAAATCATTGCAAGTTCAAGACCAGCTTGGGCTACAAAGCAAGCCCAAGGCCAGCCTGAACTGTATAGTGAGACCCTGTCTCAAAAGAAAAAAAATCATCAAAAAATGAAAAGACAAATCACAGAATGGGAGGAAATATTTGCAAATTATATATCTGATACAGAACTTGCATGTGGACAATATAAAGCATTCTAATAAATCAACAGCAAAAAGACAAATAGCCCACTTTTAAAATGTTCAAAAGATTTTAACAGTCATTTCTCCAAAGAATATATACAAATTACAAATAAGCACCTGGAAAAAAATGTTCAGCATCATTAGTCACTAGGGAACTGCAAATCAAAACTACAATGAGGTAACACTTCATACTCACTTGGATAGCTATCTAAAAAGATGGATAGTAACAAGTAGTGGCAAAGATATGGAAAGGTTGGAAGCCTCATATATTGCTGATGGAAATGTCAAATGGTGCAGCTGTTAAGAAAAACAGTATGATGACTCCTTATACTGGAAAAAAAATTAAAGATAGAATTACCACATGCCCTTACATCTCCACTATTAGATATAGGCCTGTAAACATTGAAACATATATTGATAAAACACCAATAGGTAGGTACATGTTTACAACAGTATTACTTATAATAGCCAAAAAATGGAAACAATTCAAATGTTCATCAATTGATAAATGAATAACCAAAACTCCAAAATGGAGTATTATTTAGCCATCAAAAGCTGAAATGTTATTCAGCATCAGGTACTAACAACATATGCTACAACGTAGATGAACCTTGAAAATACGATGCTAAATTAAAGATGTCAGACACCAAACACCATCTATTATATGATTCTATTTACATGAAATGTCTACAATGAGCAAGCCATAAAGACAGAAAACAGTTTATTAGTTGCCTGAGGTTGGGGTAAAGGAGATAAACATCCATGACTAGGGAGTGATTGCAAATGGGCTCCAGGTTTCTTTGGTGTGTGATTAAAAATGTTCTCAATTTAGGTAGTAGTGATGGTCACAGAATTCTGTGACTATTTTTATCACCATTGAATTGTGTGTGTTAAAAGGGTGAAATTTATGCTATGTGAATTATATCTAAAGAGGTAATTTCAGAGAGGGTTCTTCCTCTCATTTATTATACATAGAGAAATACAGATATACAGTGGGAAATAAATACATCAAGATGCCCAACATTATTGACTATTTGAGAAATTTATATTAAAACTGCAATGAGATATCTGTTGGGATGGCTCTAAAGAAAAAAAACTGGCAGTATGAAGTATGGAAAAAAAATGTAGACCAACTAGAAATCTTATATATTTCTTATATTAGCTTTCTGTTACTGTGACAGAATGCCCAATACCTGAAAGAATCAACTTTAAAGAAGGAGAGGCTTATTTCAGCTCAGCATTTCGAAGGTCTCAATCCACGGTCACTCAGCCCCATTGCATCGGGCACAGTATATCGTGGCAGAGAATGGTTCCCTTTATGGCAGCTGGGAAGCACAGAAAGACAGGAAGGGGCTGGGCTCCCAATGTTTTCTTCAAGGGCACACCCCAATCACCTAACTTACTCCCACCAGGCCCCACCTCCTGTAGGTCCCACCATCTCCCAGTACAGCCATCAGTTGAAGACCAACCGTATAACACACAAATTCAAACTATAGCTTCTCTGATGGGAGTACAAAATTTTGCATCTTTGGAAAGAGTTTGACAATTTTTTGTGAAGTTAAATATACACTTACATAAGACCTTACTTGCAGGTAGGTGTCAAAGAGAAATAAAAACGTAAGTTCATACGAACACCTGTACATGAAGTTTACAGATCAAGAAACAACTCAGATATCCTCAACTAAGGAATAAGCAAACCATGTGGATTCTCACAATGGGAGATAATTCAGCAATAAAAGAGATGCATTACTGTTACAATAACATAGGTGTATTTCAGATGCAATATGCTAAGTGAAACAAGCCATACCCAGAAGGCTACATAGTATATGATTCCATGATTTGATAAACTGCAAAAGGCAAAATTGCAAGAACAGAAAATAGGTCAGTGATTGTCAGAGGCTGGAGGTAGAGAAAGGATTTGACTACAAAGACACCTAGGAATCTTAGAGAAAGAGAAATAAATACTCTATATCTTCACTGTGGCAGTTGCACGTTTGCATATATTTGCCAAAACTCAGAAAACAAACTAAAAAGGGAAACTGAAAGTTATACCTCAACAAACCTGATTTTTTAAAAAAGAAAAGAAAAAAATGGGCTTCTCCCTCTCTTTGTTCAATCACTCACTTCCACTTTCCCTTCCCAGAAGGCATTCACATCTACTAATTTGTTGTGACTCCCTTTAGTCTTTCAAAAGAGTTCTAGATATTTACAGGTACATATGTATATGTGCGTGCATATGTGTATATGTATATAATTTATATATATAATTTAGTAGGGTATTATAGATTGGTTTTTACTGTGCTTTTCACTTAACTATATATTTTGGACATCTTTCCATTATCAGCACATAACAGGCTGTCTCATTTCTTTTTCTTTTCTTTTTTTATTAAGCAGGCAGTTAATTTGGTCAAACTCAAACTGCACATTGCCACTCTGGGTGTGGGGTGGCAGCTGCGATATCAGTTCAGTTTGTTTAGTCTTAGCTGGAGCCACTCTGAATACAAATGTTCTCCTAAAGTTTTGGATAGAGTGCATGTGCAGAATTTGGGGATCCCCCTTCTCTGGATCTTTGCCTTCCAAGATTCACTTCCCCGCTTATTTTCCAGAGACTTTGTATGTACCCAGCTGTCTGGTTCATCAGGCCAGTAAGATCAGATTTCTAGTAGACTTTAAGCCACCCCTGCCTCCTGACACAGAAGTGTTTTGCCCTCAGTCATGGAGTATTCACCTAATATTGTCCCTTTCTTTGGAGTGATAACACCCCTCTTGCACTCGCCTGTGTATCATAGCTCCTCAATGTTCTCTTCTACTTTTTGTCCAGAGTTTGCCGTTGTCATCTGCACAAGGTTGCTCCTTGTAGTTGGGAGGAGAATTTCGCCCCTTTTCAACTGCCACATTTCACTAAAAATCCCTGCAGCAAAGGTATTGGTATGGCTTCCTATTTCACAGCAAGGGATAGCATGGGGCCTCTGAACTCCAGATCACTAGAGCATTTGAAGATGGAATGTGTTGTTTGGAGTGTGTGTGTGCGTGTGTGTGCACATTGGAAAATAAAATACTTCAGAGTGACCTTAGACTGGTCAGTTAACTTCAGTTCTCATTTGTAAATAGCAATAACATCTTTCTTGCAGAGATACTGTGAAGTTCACACACAGCCATGGCCCATACGTGCGTGGCCCATACGTGCGTGGCACTTGAACTACACAGGCATGTGGCTCAGGTGCTCTGTTCCCTGCCCAGTCTCTGAACGACGTCCTAATATCACCATCTCCATTGGACAGTGAGGACTCTGAGGCCACAGGGAATTCATGTGAGTCACTTGATGGCTTTTATGGTGCACGTGGAGAGCTGGGATTGGAACTGTGGTGAGTAATACCTTCCTGGCTGCTCTTGACCATGTGTAACCTACAAATGCAGTGTGTTGTTGTCACTGTTGTTGTTTTACCCTGGTTGCACATCAAAATTACCTGGCACCATTCCCTCAAAGATGTGTTCAATTAGAATCTCCAGCCTCTGGATTTGGAAAAAGCTCCACACCCTGACACAGAGTCACTGCTGAAATACGAGCCTTCTCTTTCCCTCCCAGTTCCCTCATCCTGACTCACTAGGGAAGATTGCTCCTTCCAACCCCTCTGGGCCCTCTACCAAGTCATGGACCTAGATGATCTGGATTACCTCTAACCCATTCCTGACAGATCTGTATCATCAGCCTGCATGACAGGTGGAACAGGCTCCTGGGGCCACAGGAAGCAACATCCGTCCTTTGGACCATCCCTCTCCACCGGTCTGAAGCCATTACCCTGGTCATGTGACTGCTAGCCAGAAGGCTATGAGCCATGATATAAGCCTCCTAAATAACCTCATCTGGCAAATCCATGCTAACTGGGCCCCTGAAAGTTCCTGGAGTCTTCCAGGATGCTTCCGAAAGTCATCGCAGCTCAGGTGTAACTTGAACATCTTAGGAACACATGATATTAGCAATATTCAGAGTGCTCTGAACATCAAAATAGGAGTGTCTTGGGTTTTGATGCCCATCTAAAATCTTCTGTTCTTAAATATCAATGTGCCCATATGGCTTTTGTGGTCCTACATGATCTGGTTCCTGCTTATCTCTCATGCTTGAGCTCAACACCCTTCCTGTTAACCACACTTCAGCTATTCTGAACTTTTGGCCTTGATCATATCCTAGGGACTTTTCACTTGCTATTCACCCTGTCTAGAAAGTTCTTCTCCTCAAACTTCGTAGGGCTAAGTTTCTTCATTCAGATGTAACCTCTTCAAAGAGGTCTGTCCTGACAATCCAATGTTAAATTACCCACACTGTCACTTGTGTCACTCTCCTTCTCTCTATCAGGTTTTCTTTTCTTCCCAGCATTTATCACATCCTAGAGTTATTGTGTTTGCTTTGCCTGTCTAACTGCTTGCTGTCTATCTCCCACACTAGGATGAAAACTTCAGGAAAGCAAAACATTGCCTGTAGTGGTCACTGGTGTGTCTCCAGTGCCTAGAACCATGCCCAGGAAAACCTCTGTCACTTAGCAGGTATGTGTAAGATGAATGAATGCTTCTGACATCTGCGTGTTCTCCTATTGCTTTGCCCCTCTGGTCCAGTGTTCTCCAGGATTAAAACCAGCAAAGCATGCCGAGGCTTACCTCTGATGAGGGCACAGATGTGGCAAGCAGCATGTCAAAGTGTTAGGGAATCTGACCATTGGGGATTGAACTCTGGCTCCATCACTGCCAGCTGAGAACCTGGGCTCATCTAGGGGGTGAATAACATGGTCATCCCTTCCCTGAGCCTCAGCCACCCTTCTCTGTGAAATCGGGAGACAAATCAGACCTCATGCCCAGCGTCATTATGACAACAAAGGAGATACAATATCCAGGAGGTTCCCAAGGGGTGGTTTCCAGGGTCCACCTTTGATATCAAAGTCTTCAGACATAAAAATGGTTACATTTGCATATAACTGGTGTGCATCCTCACACGCCTTTAAATTGTCTCTAGATTACTTGTATTATTTCATATTCTGTAGATGCTATGTGAATTGCTGTCTTACTGCATTGTTTATGGAATAATGACAGGAAAAAGGTCTTACATATTCCATAGAAGCACAATTATTTCCTGGAATATTTTCAATCCACAGTTGGTTAGATACAGAGGGCAATGGCATCAAACATTAGGCACATAGCACAGTCCCAGGTCTGTAGGATCTGCAATCCCACGGGCAGAGTCAGAGGGAGGAGAGAGGGCAGATATTTTGGGGCAGCATCATACATTCATACACAGGACCACAGAGATGGCCAGGTAAGCCAAGACCTCCCACCTGTGCCTTCTCAAGCGAGATTCAAGGTCACTGTTTTCGTTTAACTACCAAGCTCGTCACCACTGGAGAAGCCATGTAGAATTACTTACCAAGAGTCACCGCATACCTCCACAAATAATTACCCATCTCTTACCAGGTGCCTCCAGGAAGACACAGATGGGGCAGACAAGGTCTTTGCCCTTTGGAAGTTAATCTAGAAGCAGAGACAAGACATAAAAACACAAGAACAAAGATTATAGGATGAGCTGGCAGGAAGCAGTCTTTTGGCAGAGGGCCAGCATCTCAGACGGTTATTGGGGATAGGACGTGGTTTCCCAGGGCCCCTTCAGAAAAGAGGACACCTTGGCTGCCTGCCTGCTATGGGAAGCAGTAAAGTGGAGTCAGTAGTCCAGAGATTGCTCTTCTCAGTCAGACACACCCTGCTTAAAATCGTGGTTCCTGAGTAACCTCACACATGTGAACTCACCTCTCAGAAACTCATTTATAAGATGGGGATAATATTGGGACCTATTCACAGGATTGTTGGGAGGACTTAAAGAGTAAATATGATGGTGAAAATGCTTGGCATAGGGTGACATAAGTACAAAATGCATGGCAAACAAACACAAGTAAGCCACGAATCTTTTATTATGATTATGTTTATCCAGGCAGGAAACACTTCAAAGAAACCTCTCTGGCATTTTCCACTTGACTTCCCCAAACAATGTTTATATGGTGCTCGTATACCCACACCGTCATTAAATTGCTGTAGCAACTCTTTGAGAAGAGTATTTCCTGTTTTTGCTTTGGGTTTATTTTTTTTAATCTTTTTAAAATATAATTTTAATTTTTTACACCTGTCATAAAATGTATCATTAACCATTTTAAAGTGTACAGTTTAGTAATATCAAGTATATTTATATCATTGTGCAACAGATCTCTGGAACTTTTTCATCATGCAAAATGGAAACTCCTTTTCCATTGAAGATCAACCCGCTATTTCTCTCTCCCTGCTCCATCCCAGCCCAGGGTAGCCACCATCCTACACTCTCTCTGAAAGAAAATACTGTTTTAACTCTGTCATGCAAGAAACCAGGAGCAGCTACCTAATTTGTGGGATTCAGACTAAAATGCAAAGGAGAAGCTTCACGTTCAAAATGTAAAAAGAACATCAAAATGATGACAGCAGAGTATTAAACTATGCACAGGTCCTTTGTGAGTACAGCCTCACAGGGCCCCAGCAGCAGGGTCTAGAGGGAACCCATGGCCAGAAAAGTTAAGTAACTTTCCCAAGGTTACACAGCAACTGTTGGATCCAAAATTCAAGAGAACATTTAATATTACATGACTTTTTGGCTAGGCATGGTGACGTACACCTGTAATCCCCACACTTGGGAGGCTGAGGCAGGAGAATTGCTGTCAGTTGAAGACCAGCCTAGACTACACAGTGAGACCCTGTCTCAAAAAACTAAAAAAAACTTGCATAACTACTGACTGCCCAGCACACACAAGCACCCATTACATATTTCATATTTGGGCAGCGAATGAATAGGTCACATTCACTCAAGAGAGTGGCTCCTTCAAGTTCTAGCGTAAATAGCATACCCATTCTTTTTTACCTGGAGCCTACCAATTCCTTGGAAAAGAAGCAAGCATTGGTATGTGTCTGTCTACACATGTGGCCCTCATGCCAGACACTTTGATGAGGGTCCCTCTGTCCAGAACACTCCTACTCTGAGCCCTGCTTTTACGGGGTAGAGTAAAATTAGGAGACACTGGTAATGAGAAGTCACTGGTGGTATCTTCTTGCCCCGGGTCCTCAGGTCCGATGGTCATGTCCTGTCACTGATCTCAACACAAGAAAACTAGAACCAAATTAAAGTATAAGCGAAAAATGAGTTGCAATTACAATTATGGCATTAAGTACAAAAACAGCACCTAACTAGATTAGTTTAAATTAATCTCAACCAATCTAATTTAATAAATTTAATCACAACTAGATCTAGAAAGCTAGCTAAATTCAATTTCTTTGAAAAGAGCCACCTTATCTTTGACAAAGGTGCCAAACATGTTCACTGGAAGAAAGATAGCCTCATTAATAAATGGTGCTGGAAAACTGGCTCTGCACATGCCAAAGATTTAAAGTTGGACTCATACTTTCACCATGCACTAAACTAAATTCAGAATGGATCATAGATCTAAATATTAAAACAGAAACATTAAAACTTCTGGAAGATAGAGTAGGTAAAACTCTTGAAGACATTGGTGTAGGCAAAGACTTTATGAACAAAACCCTGATTGCGCAGGAACTATCACAAAGAAACAACAACTGGGATCTCACTTTATTGAAAAGCTTTTGCAGCTGGGCGTGGTGGTGCACTAATCCCAGCACTCGGGAGTCTGAGGCAGGAGGATCATTGCAAGTTCAAGACCAGACTGAGCTACAAAGTGAGTCCAAGGCCAGCCTGAACTGCATAATGAGACCCTGTCTCAAAAAGAAAGAAAGAAAGAAAGAAAGAAAGAAAGAAAGAAAGAAAGAAAGAAAGAAAGAAAGAATCTTTTGCACAGCAAGAGAAACCACCAACAGAGTGAAGAGACAACCCACAATGTGGGAGAAAATGTTTTCCAGCTGTTCCTCAGACAAAGGATTACTATCGAGAACATATGAAGAACTCAAAAAAATCAGTCCTCCCAGATTTAAAGACCTGATCCAAAAATTGGCATTCTAGATGAATACACACTTCTCAGATAAAGAAATACAGGCTGCAAATAAATATATGAAAAAATGTTCAGCATCACTGGACATTTGAGAGGTGCAAATTAAAGCAACATTGGGATTCCATCTCACTCTGGAAAAAATTATTATTATCAAGAAGTCAAACAATAACAAATACTGGAGGGGCTATGGGGAAAAAGGAACCCTTTGCCACTGTTGGTGGGAGTTTTGACTGGTACAACCACTGTTGAAATCAGTGTGGAGATTCCTCAAAAAACTAGAATTGGAGGTCCCATTTGACCCAGCTATTCCCCTTCTGGGTGTCTTCCCAGAGGAATTAAAAACATCATACCACAGCAATATATGTGTACCCATGTTTATAGCAGCACAATTTGTAATAGCTAGATCTTAGAAACAACCTAAATGCCCATCAACTGAGGAATGGATAAAAAAGATGTGGTATTTTTATGCAATGGAGTACAACTCAGCCAAAAAGAAGGATAAACTTGAAACTTTTATGGGTAAATGGATGCAACTTGAGAACATACTCATAAGTGAAATAAATCACACTTGCATGTCTAAACATATTGTCTCACTAGAGTGAGAAGCTGAAGGAAACAAT
>RJWT010033041.1:0-13987 GCA_004365215.1 Cuniculus paca | reverse complement strand
CTAAAGTTGTTCCATTTAGTAGATATTTCTTGTCAGTCAATAGTATGTCAATATTTAGTTTGTCTCCATAGTATAATTATAGATCTCTTTTCAATGATTAAAGTTGATATTGGTCCTTAGGCTCTGTCAGTGTTTACTTTGATGCTATAATTGATATTGATTTTATTACTATAGCCAAAGTAAAATAGTTGTTGCTATTAATTGGTTTTCTTGGATGACCTTGGGGTCATTAACAATACTGCTGCCCATTCCTGGAGAACTGGGTACTGAGCCAAATATACTGTTACTTCCTGTCCCAATTAAATGGAGCTGGATGGGTCCTGGGACAGAAGCAATGACTAATAGCCACACTTGTAGGACACCACCAAAAAGTGGACATTAACTAAAGAGGTCTCCATACTAGCAACAAAGCTTTCCACTATCGTCAACACGTAAGACTCAATATTAAACAAACGAAAAATAGAAACATAAGAAGACAAGGCAATGAAAGGCCTCCAAAAATTTGCAACTCCCCTAAAGCTGATCCGTGGAGCATCAAAGGAGAAGAAGCCAAAAATCACTCAGCTGAATTATTCAAAATTATATGAAAGGAGATTACAAAATAGATCAATAAGGCATTTGGCAAGTTCACAGAAGATTTCTATGAACAGATAATAGGCCAAATAAAGCAATCAGTGAGCCTACCAAAGGCACTAATAAAAGCTAGCAGAACTTAACAAAATGATTCAAATTAGAATGACTAGCATAGAAACGAACTAGAATCCATAAAAAGGTTCCCTATAGAAATTCGAGAGATAAAAATTCTATCGAAAGTATGGCAACAGAAGTAATTTATGTGAGGATAGTGTCAGAACTAGGAGACAGAGCTATTGTTGGTGATCAGTTAATGAGGGATACCTTAAGAACAACAGGAGAACATAAAAAATGGATCCAACAGTTCTTAGATGACACAAAGAAGACTAAGACAGTTGGAATTAGTGAAAAAATCAAAAGACAGTGCAAATGGCAAAAAAAAAAACTGTTTACTGAATTAATAGCAGGAAACTCTCCCAATAAAGGAAAATAATTTAACATACAGATAAGTGGAGCATAGAATCCCAAATAGCCATGTTCACAAAAGCACTTCTCCACAACACATCATAATCAAACTTCCAAAAGTCCAATACAAAGATAGATTCTAAAAGCGGTTAGAGAAAAGTAACAAATTGCTTAAAAATGTAGACCCATTAGAATTACAGCAGAGTTCTTAACACAATCCTTAAAGGATTGGAAAGGTTGGTGTGAATTTCAAGCCCCAAAAGAAAACAATTTCCAACCCAAGCTGATATGTCCTGCAAAACTATTTTTCAAAATTGATGAAGAAATAAGAGATTTCCATGATAAAGAGCACCTTAAGAAATTCATGACCACTAAACCCACACTCCAAAAAATTCTCAAGGATAGTGAAGTTAACAATAACAAAAATCTAATAGAATGAACATACCAGGTAAGGAGAACAGTTGAGGAGAAAGGAAAGATAAGGAAGAAACAACAGAAAAATAAGGCAATGACAGGAATAAGTCAATAGCTATTGGTAATTAACTCTCAATGTGAACAGTCTCAATTCCCTAATCAAAAGACATTGACTGGCAGAATGGGCCAAGAAACAAAATCCAATGGTATACTGTGCACAAGAAGCTCATAAACTAAAAATCAAGGGATGGAAAAAAAATTTCAGAATCAAAAAAAAAAAGCAGGTGTAGCTATCCTATATATATATACAAAGTGTACTTCAAGGGAAAACTGATCAAAAGAGGCAAAGAAGGTCACTATGTATTGGTTAAGGGAACAATCCAATGGGAAGAAATAACAATCATTAATATATACTCACTGAACAACAGTGCACTCAAATTCATAAACAAGTACCACTGTACATGAAAGATCAGATAAACATAAACTCAGTTATACTGGGGGACCTCAATATCCCACTATCATGAATAGTTAGGTCAAGTAGGCAAAAAAAAAACAATAAAGAAATATAAGAGTTGGACAAAACTTGCAAACAATGAATTTAATAGATATCTAGAGTGTTCCACCCAACAACCACAGAATATACATTCTTTTCAGCAGCACATCAAACTTTCTCCAAAATAGGCCACGTGCTAGCCAATAAGTCAGTTTTTTTTTTTCTTTTTGTCTTTTTGAGACAGGGTCTCATTATGCAGTTCAGACTGGCCTTGGGCTCATTTTGTAGCCCAGTCTGATCTTGAACTTGCAATGATCCTCCTGCTTTAGCCTCTCGTGTGCTGGGATTACAAGGGTGTGCCACCATGCCTGGAATTCAATCTTAAGTAAATGTAAAACATTAAAATTATAACATGTATATTTTCAGATCATAATGCAATGAAACTAGAAATCAACCACAAAAGAAACCACAGAAATTATGCAAATGCATAGAAACTAAACAATGTACTCTTAAATAAACAACAAGTTACAGAAGAAATCAAAGAACAAATAGAAGAGTTTCTAGAACTAAATGACAATGCCAGTACTGCATACCAGAACTTATGGGACACAATAAAAGCAGTCCTATGAGAGAAGTTTATGCCTATAAATGCTTTCATCAGAAAAACAGAATGAACCCAAGTAAATGACCTAATGATACACCTCAATGCCCTAAAGAAAAAAAACCCTCAAACCCAAAGCTAGAACAAGTAAGGAAATTATAAAGATCAGAACAGAAGACAGTGAAATGGAGACAAAAATACAAGACAAAGACTCAATACATTGAAGGGTTGGTTCTTCAAAATAATAAACAAATAAAGAATAAACAAATGAACAAACTCTTAGCCAATCAACTCCCCCAAAAGGAGAGAAAAGACCCAAATAAGTGCAATCAGAAATGAAAAAGGTGAAATCACAATGGGCACTGCCAAAATGAAAACAGATTATTAACATCTACTTCACACAACTGTATGCCAATAAACTGGAAAATTCAGAAGAAATGAATACATTTCTAGAGATATATGAATTACCAAACCTGAACCAAGAAAATTAAAAAACCTTGAATAAACCAATAACAGGTAATGATATTGAAGCAATAATTTAAAAAAAAAACTATCAATTAAAAAAGCCCAGTCCAGATGAATTCACTGCAAAACTCTACAAAACTTCAGAAAAGATCTAACATCAATACTTCTCAAGATTTTAAACGAAACTGAA
This sequence comes from Cuniculus paca, assembly GCA_004365215.1. Classification (NCBI taxonomy): domain Eukaryota; kingdom Metazoa; phylum Chordata; class Mammalia; order Rodentia; family Cuniculidae; genus Cuniculus; species Cuniculus paca. Next base: position 10,786 of record RJWT010033041.1, on the reverse strand, counting down.
ACAGAAGGAATATTCCCAAAGTAATTCCTGGAATTCCTTGATTCTCAAACCAGTCAGAGATCCAACTAAAAAAGAGAATCATAGGTCAATCTGTTTAATAAATACAGATGCAAAAATTCTCAAAAAGATACTTGCAAACAGAATGATGAATCATGAAAAAGGCCAAGTAGACTTCATCCCAGGAATGCAAAGATGGTTCATTATATGCAAATCAATAATATAATACATCACAAAATAGAAGCAAGGACAAATACTACTTGCTCATCTCAATAGACCCAGAAAAAGTCTTATGACAAAAATCTAAAATTTTTCAATATAAAAATCCTAAAGAAAATAGGTATCTTGGTTACTTTTCTCTTGTTGCTGGGACAAAATATCCAACGTGCAAAATTAAGGAAGGAAAGGTTTATTTAGCTCACAATTTGTCGAGGTTTCAGTTCCAGGGCAGGGTGGTATGGCACAGGGGCAGTACGTGAAGGTGGCAAAAGCAGGAAGAGCAAAAAGAGCAGAAAAGGTGCCCCTACCAGGGGAAGTATAGCACTCACACTATCTCCAAGTGCTCCTCTTGCTCAGGCTGAGCATGTTTACAAAGTAAGGACCCTGGTTCCCTGCTGAGCTGCTCAGTTAAACTTCTAAACTTCTCAAATTGACACAGTGTATCAACCATTACAATAGGTATACCTATTTTATCTTCCAGCAAGTGTTTCTGTTTTAATATTTAGTTCTTGGGTCCATTTTTAGTTTAATACATGGTGAGAGATATGGATATACGGGTCTAGATTCAATCTGCTGCATGTGGGTAACAAGTTTTCCCAACACCTTTTATTAAAGGTGCTATTTTTCCTTTCTCATATGTTTTGGCCCCTTTGTCAAAGATCAAATAGTTGTATGTGCTTTGGGTTGTTTCTGCGCCCTCTTTTCTCTCCCAATGAACACTTGACCTGCTAGAAAATAAAATAGATAAAACTCTAGAAGTCATAGGCATAGGCAAGGATTTTCTGAACAGAATCCTGGTTGCACAGGAAATAGTACCAAAAATCAATAAATTAGATCCTTAGGAAAAGAAATAACCAACAGTGAGAAGACAACCTACAGAACTGGAAAAAATCTTTCCAGCTATTCCTCAGACGGAGGACTAATATCTAGAATACATGAAGAGTTCAAAAAAAATTAGACCCTCCCAAATAAAAGACCCAATTAAAAAATGGGCAAGTGAAATGAATAGACACTTCACAAAAGAAGAAGTACAAATGGCCAATAAATACATAAAGAAATGTTCAACATCACACAGGCTGTTAGAAAAATCAAATTAAAACATTGAGATTCCACCTTACCCCAGAAAGAAGTGTCTTCATCAAGAAATCAAATAATAACAAATGCTGGCAAGACTGCTGGGGGAAAAGGCACCCTTCTTCATTCTTCATGGGAATGTAAAGTGATACAACCACTATGGAAATCAGTAAGGAGATTCCTCAAAAAACAAAAAGCAGAAATTACATTTGACCCTTCTAGGAATCCTTCTGAAAGATTTAAAGACATCGTATTGCAGCAATACATGCATACCCATGTTTATAGCAGCACAATTCATAATAGCTAAATCCTGGAAGCAGCCTATATGTCCATCAACCAATGAATGGACAAAGAAAATGCAGTATTTACACACAATGGAGTACCACCATGCCTTACAGAAAGAAAACGAATGCACCATAAGACTATAACTTCAAGTGAAATAAATCAGACATACAGGCTTTACTATTGCATAGTTTCTCTTATATGATAAATCCTAATTACAAATAAAGAGCAAAATAAAGACAGATAATAGAAAGTAGAAAGATCTTTCTTAAATAGTAATGGGATTAAGAGATGGAAGGAGGCGAGATGGGGGAGGGAAAGGGAATGAAAAAAGGAATCAAAATGTGTTATGTACATGTACCAACTCCACAGAAGGAATGTAAACATTATGCAGTGCAGACATATACTAACAAAAAAAAAAGCCCAATTAGAAAACTGGCAAGACACAAACAGGCACTTCACCAAAAGGGAATATAAAAATGGCAAATAAGACCATAAAAAGGTGTTCAATATCGTTAGATATTATGCAAATTAAAGACATGGGATATCACTACACACCTGTTAGAATTATTAAAATAAAAAACACTGGCAAAACCAAGGGTTGATGCTGGTGCAGAGCAACTGGATCTCTCATATATTGTTGGTAGAAACGTAAAATTATATAGTCGTGCTAGAAAACAGTCTCTTATAGGCATGCACTTACTATATAACCTAGCACTTGTGCTCCTTACTACTTATCTAAGAAAAAGTGTATGTGTACAGAAAAACCTGTCCATGAATGCTTGTAGAAGTTTTATTTGTAATAACCCCAACCTGGGAAGAACTCAAATGTCCTTTATCAAGTAAACAGGTAAGCAAATTGTGACACAGCCATACCCAGGAATACTGCTAAGTAAAAGGAAAGAAAGGACAAATTATTGATACAGCTACGTGGATGGATCTCCAGGAAGCTATGCTGAGTGTAAAAAGGGTTATATACTTTATAGTTTCATTTATATATCATTGCTGAAGTTACAAAACTATAGTGATGGAGAACAGATCAGAGGTTGCCAGGGGTTAGAGGTGGTGGAAGGTACAGTTACGAAGGAGCAATCCAAGGAAGCTTCTTGATTGTGAAGAGGCAGTTTTACACGCTGATTGTGGTGATGGTCATCAAAAACTAGAAATCTCATAAAACAGTACACACACATTTCTGTAAAAACAGTTGGAATTCGAGCACAGTTTTTACCTGAATCGGTAGTATTGTAACCATGTTAATCCCTGGTTTTTACTAGTGTGGCTCTGGTTCTGTCCTATGTAGCTGTTGGTGGAAACCAGGTGAATGAGACACAGGAATTTTCAGTACTTATGTTGCAATTTCTTGCAAGTCTTGACTACTACAAAATAAATAGTTGTATCAGAAACAAAAATACATGTAAGGTTTTGTGATTTTGTAGATACATATAAAGTCACCTTCCTGTGTATGCACATCCAAGTATATAAAAATCACAGTTCTGTCAAGAGCCACCGGCAGAGACATATGATGCTATGGACTTTGATACAGGGACTGACCTGGTTCTGCGGGTCAGGGAGGGCTTGAAAACGAGCTGAGATCTAAGGGAACTGTGGAGGTTAATGAGGTGAAAAGGGCAGGAGGTTGAAGCCAATTCTCTTGACTTAGGAAAAGTTCAATAAGGTAGGAAAATAGTTCTTTCCATGAACCTCCAAAGCCGCACACAGAGGAAGAAACAGACAAGCAGTAATGACCACATCTAAGGCTGACGGAGAAAGACGGGCACAGCAGCCTAGAAAATCCCAACCTGCTGACTAATCAGGAGGCCAGGGGACGGCAAGTGTCAGGAGCGCTAGGAGCAGGGCTGTTGGTGCGGGTGCTAACCCCTAAATCCCCAGCCACTTTTGGAAAAGGGCATCCCTTCAACAGGTAGTGGTGGCAGGCAGAGGGGAGCTGTGAGGCACACTGCTAGCTGCTGCTGACTGAACAGCATTAAGGAGGGAAGAGGAGCAGAAGTCCGATTCCTTCCCTTCATCATGCATTTCCTCCTCTCACACCATCTCCTCCCACCCACGGGGTGGGGAGTAGGACGAGACCCACAGCTAGAACTGTCCTATGCAGCAAGTCACTCACTTCCTTGGCACCACCTCTCTCCTCATCCAGTGAATTTAAGCCAAATGACCTTGTGGCTGTGGCCACCTCAGGCCTTGCATTTGCCAATTCTGCTCTCTGGCTTTTTGACATCTATATTCAAACTGCACTTTTATTTTTGCCTAACAAACAGCTTTCCTTTGTATCTAGCTATTGTCCAAGGGAAATGGTCCATCTATGCTACAGATAGATGCTTCTTTTCAAGCCATTTCTTTGCTTGAGAGGCTCAAGCACAGATCTGGAAGTAAGTTACGAGGCACGGCCTGGATCCCTGCAAATGATCTTATTAGGTCAAGTACAAAGAACTGCTTCACTAAGTTCCAAGGCAAATGAGAAATTCAATGTACCATTATACATCCTTTCAACTGAGGGAAAGTTTAAATTGTCTTTTAATAATAATTTGGCTGAGCTAATATTTATACATGTAATAAAAGTTTCAACATTTTAGTTAAAATGCTATTTTTAGAGTAGTCCTCTGATCGGAAAGATTTAAATTATATTCATTAGTGATGTCATGTTCAATGACTGAAGTCATAACACTAGAGTGAATCCAACTGACAGGCAGAAATATATTTGTTTAACAAAAAAAGGGCTAGTGAGACAAAGGCAGGCGTGAGTAGGAATAGGATTTTCTTCTTTTTTCTTTTCTTTCTGTTTTGCTTTATTTATTTATTTATTTATTTATTTATTTATTTAGGAAGGCTATCCTTTTTCTACTGACATCCTTTTTCCTTCCTAACAAATTATTACTTGCCTTTCCAGCTAGTCCAGTAAAATGATCACAAATATTTTGAATGCCTGCATTGAAGGGTGGATTTAGAACATGCAGCATTCACAATGGCCAGGACTAGGGGTGCAGAATGACTATGTATGGTTTCATTTTAACTCTCAGCCAACCAAAACATGACTGTTTATCTTTAAGCCCGTGGAGCAGAAGCATCTAATTGATCCCACTTGGGAGACAGACTGTGAATAATGGGCCATTATATTTTGACGAGACACACAATTGCCTTGAACTTGTCAGGAGTTCAGGTGTGGGGATCCAGCTACCTGGGGCAGTTGCTGGAATGTGATGGTTTGCGCGCTCCTGATCACGCATCTGCCTGCCACAGCCCTTGTAGGGCCCGGCTCCATTTCACGGGAATAACTCACCTATTCATGAACAATGAGGTTCAGATTGTACTTTTCCTTAACACAACATTAACTCTCAAAGAGCTGGAAATTCAGCACTCGGTTCCGTGAGCTTAGATTGCAAATCAGTCACTGAGAACATTATATGAGCAGTAATCCCATTAAATATATCATCTTGCAAATATCTAAATCCAGTTAATTAACTTGTATTGCAAAAGAACTCAGAGATATAGTTTTCAGAGAGCAACCGTACATTTTAGGGCCCTAATTATTCTTAAAGCAAATTTCAGGCTCTACTTTCTTCACAAAATAGGTAGAAAACTGCCTTCTAAGGGAAAAATGGATTGATAAAGAGCTACATTTAGGAGACTTGAACACAAGGGTATTCAAACATCTCTAAAATTAACTGCTTTCTTACATAAACTTTTTACTTGCATTGTAGGACGATTTTTTAGTAAAAGGATTAAACAAAGTCTGCTATTTTAATTAAAATTCATAGCAATACAATGTCATCTTTACAATGGTTGTAAAAATTAACTGGCTCATGGATTTAGCTATCTTTCAAAGATCATAATAATTTGACGTTAGCAAGATACTAAAACCAACAAAATGTATAGATTTTAAAATAATCACAAGAGGGATTTTAAAATAAAAATAGTAATTTCACCTAATGAAAATTCCCATTACTGACACAGGACAATAATGGCTTAATATTTTTTAATGATCAGCAATTATCTAGCGATATGTACATAGCTATATCACTGTCTGAATTGGGGCATATATATAGATATGTAGGATCTTTGCATAGAATTTGCATTTTCGTGCATTGGACGCGCTCCTTCACCACAGTGACTCTTCACTGGTATTTTCAGGGAATAAATTCTCCCAATATGTACTTTTCATTATGCTTCATGAAAAATCCACACCCTTTAAGTGTGAAATTCAAGACTGACTTATTTTGCAATAGCTCAAATTGTGGTTTCTCTAGACTGCAGTTCAACACAGACGTATAAAAGAATTGCAATAAAGTGTAAGAATACTTGAAACATAAATAGTGCTTTTCTTCCAAATAGTTCAAATTCTTCTCCTACATGAAAATCCATTTATATGTATGAAGAATATATGAAATAAAGAACTTTTATGGAATCTCAGTGCCGATTGAAGTCTGGGGTGCATATAGTTTTTAAAATATGTCAACAGGACTGGATTTATTCATACTAAAATCCATGACCTTTCTTAGGCATTGTGGTTCATTGCTCTGAAGAATAAAGTCCTGAAACTATGCAAGATTCTAACAGTATTATTCTCACTCTCCACATGTCACCAACATAAAGCATACTACTCTTAGGAGGAAAAAAAAAAAAAAAGATCTGCTTGGGTATTTATACCCAAACAGTTTGGAAGAGCTTGTTGTAGTCACAGTAGACAGACTTTATTAGAAAAATAAAGAGCCAAGTTGATTACTTGGCCTTCTTTAGACAGATTGTAAGTTGAATCTACAAAAAGCTGCTAGCATCTAACTCCGAAAACAGAGATTTGGTCAGTGAGGCTCATCATAGCATAGGCAGCAGCTCCTGAGTGGGTGGTAATTTCAGGAATATGGAGGTTTACCTTCAGATGATTTTTTGAGACTATCACTCCACAGCCATTTCCTCAGTGCTTGCTCTATGCTTTTCAAGTTTAGCACTTAGAATATATTGTACAGTTTTTCCTCCTCCCAGCTTTCTGGGACAAGTATTATTATTTACCCCATATTACAGATGAGAAAGTGCAGGCTCAGAACTTTCTACTCAAAGCTGTCAATCTAGAAAATTATGAGACAAATTCAAATTGGGTCTCATTAGACTCTAAAACAGACACTTTCAACCACTGAGCCATACCTCTCCCCCAAACACATTGTCCTCTAACCTAAATTTGGCAGTACACGCTTTTGCTTGTGTAAATTTACACTAGAATTAGGAACACTACAGTGCTGTTGTTTGCTCACGTGTTTCCCAGGAGGGTGAAGAGGGTTAAAGATACATTCCCCGGGAAACTGCATGTCCACTGGTTGAGGTCAAGCACACCTTTGACCACAAAAGCTAGAACAGATGCCACTTCTGGGGGATGACAAGTGCACCAAGGATTCCCTTCCCGATACGAGTTCCAGTGGCAGCCTACATATTGCCTGTGTTGACATCATTTACATGCAATGTGGACAGAATGTTGCAAAGCAAATTGCAAACCTTTGAGTTCAAGTTTGGAGACAAATGATGCTCTGTCTGGTGAAAGGGTTAAATGCCTTCCAGGCCTCCTCATGTTCACTGTCTCCTGGATCATGTTGTCTAAAAGCAAGGCCCCTTCACCATGGCAAACTGAAGACATATCTTAATGACAGTATAATTAGCAGTATCGTTGTGGTAATGATTCTTTTCATCTGGAGCACAGGCTGCACAGAAAGGGGCTGTCATTCAGCTAACTCCACCTGCCTCTCCTTTCGCCTCTCCCCGGCTTTTCCCCCCTAGGTCAGTAGCAGAGGGTTAGAACCAGGTGTTTGACAAGTCTTCAGACTTAGGGCTCATCAAACTAATTAAAGAGAAACACATCCAAATTCTAGTGAATTATTTTACTTTAAGAAATGCTTCCCATTCATCTGGCTTGGTGGGTTTGATTAATGACGACGACAAAGGGGCTCTTGTTTCTGCAGCCCACAGCCACTTGGTTCGGGTTCAGTGGGCCCAGGGAGAGGCATCCAAGCCTTAATCTGGTCTTTCTTTCCTACTTAAAAATCCAAAGGACAGAGGAGTTTCTGATTTTATCAGACCCGCCAACTCAGGAAAGGAAAGACGAAAACCATCTTGATCTACTAACTTGATCTAGCCGGAATTTATTTGTTTAACTTAAATACCCTTTAGAAGACTTTCTCTGTTTCTTTGCCACACGTAGAATAATATAAGACATTAGGAAAGCATTAGATTCATCAATATATTTTAATATTCCTAAAACTAATAAACCCCATGAGCCTGTTCTTCAGGGAAATCTTCACTGCACCTTTGCCCCTGCACTGGCTCAGAAGTCTGCCAGGATAGTTACTACCTTCCCTCCCAGCCTGACCGCAATGGTGAATGAACAAGGACATCTGGGGGCTGAATTTGGAAGAAAAACAGAGTTTTGATTCTTAATGGGAGTGATTTCTTTAATCAAAGGATTTTCCATTCTTATAGATAATTAGGCATCAAAGTACATCTTGGATGGAGTTGTTTCGCTGCATTAGCAAAATATGTCTGCATAATTAACTAAGTAAAGCATTTGGAGATAAAATTGAGCATTTAGATTAAATTCAGATTAAAATGCATGTGCTCCTGCCAGGTTAAAAATAAAATCCAACAGACAGCTGTACTAATAAATTTAATATATTTAACAAAGCATAGATATTTAAGATGTGGCTTTTAATAATGTTAACCAAATTCAACATGAGATTATGGTCTTAAAATTATAAGCTATAAATACTCTCTCCAACTCTCCAAACCCTAAAATGCCAAATTATCCAATCCAATATATATACTTATTTGGTATCCAGACATTAAATGACATTTTAGTATTACCTTTAAAATAATTATCTAGCCATTTAAGCATCATTTTTAAATTCATCATTTATTTGAACCTAAAGTTTAAGTGAGACTTTTTTTCAGTGAGTTTCTCTTAAAAATTTGAATTTTTCAAAAACCTAGATGTATTGCTGATTTAAACTGTTCAATGAAAAAATATCTTTTGCTTTCCTTTTACAGATGGCTACAAATTCAATCTTGTCAATACCATCTCACCAACTTTGACCAGTAATGAAAATTATTTTATGTCTGAGAAATTAATTCACTCCTGTGACATTCAACAGTTTCCCAAGTTTAAAGTTTTCAGATTTAATCCGTAAATCCATAGTCAAACGATTATCCTGCTTACCTGAAAAGAAGAGAAACTCCATGGATTGTAATATAGGGTCAATTAGAGCAATATTTCTTGTGGGATTTTGAGAAATATTAACTCTGTGGGTTATTAAAGGATTATAAAAAACAAAATTGTTTGACTTTAATCCATTATTATAAACATTTATGATATACAGAGAAAAGTGAAGAGTAAACAGATTTAAATAAACAAGCAAGCCTCCAGATAAAACTAAACAGCTTCCTTCCCTGCAGAACGTCTAAGGGCCTTTAATGTGCCATTGTGTGCACGTCATTTCCAAGAGATGAGAAAACACATCATGTTTCAAGATAATTTGCAGATTCTTGCACATTTAGCGTTTCCTCTGATGTACTTGAAAAATGTTGTTTTATTATAGATTCTGTTGTTTCTGTGTAGCATACTACTCCCGAAAGGAGGGAACGTAGGCCCAAACATGCTCTTCTGAACAATGCTTTGGGAAATCATGATTTGAAAATTCATCTGTGCTTGAAAGTTTCACCATGTAAAATTTACAAAAGTGTCTGGAGGAAGATTATAGCACAGTAGATTTAAGTACGCTACCTCCTTTAGAATTGCTAAACCTTCCTTTTTCAAATGGATTCATAAAAACCAGGCAAGGATCTGAAACTGGCAAGAAAATAATCCAAATGAATAAAGATCTTGTTTCTTGTTAATTCTACCATTACCTTTATAAAAGAGTGAAATGTAGCAGTTAGATTTTTTTCAATTTAATACAGACATTGAAAGCAAAACTGGTGATGGTAAATCAGCTAGAGATCTCAGCAAAAATTATTGTGAAACTCTCACTTGAGTCTTGCTCAACAGTACAGAATCCAATCAATGCAAAATGTCAAGTCTTCTGTTGTTACATTTCCCAGCTTCTTTTTTTAAGATTAAGGATTGAATTTTGGAATGCATGGGTTTTCAAATGTTAATGTTGAAATCAAGTGAATTCACTCCTGAGCATATGACACAATAAGAAGACTTATCATAGGCAACTGTAAAGCTTTTAAAAAGATTTTTCATCATTACTTTGTTTTACTTCTTGCTATAATCCTCACAAACTTGAACTCAACCCTCAGAGAGCTCTTAAAAAAATTAGTAATATTGCTAAAAAAAAAAAAAAAAACAAAACGAAAAACCCTTATCTTTTGCCCACATTTCTGTACCAAAATAGTTCATTATTTTTTTTTTTCCAGAGTCTTCTTTTACCACCTAGGGAACAAAATCTCAACTATGGATTCAAAATGACAGATTTTGTGGGTTTTACTTTTCAGAGATGATGTCATTTGTGGGGAATTGTTGGGTAAACCATACACTCTTTTCAGAAACCTGCAATTACCTCTCTGAATAAAGAGATCAATGTCATGTTTCTAGAAATAATGGCTAATGATACGTCTCTCGAAAGGAAGTGGCGTTATTAATTACCTCACTGTGAACACACAGTTTATAGACAGCTCAGAGGGCCACTCGCCCAATTAAGTATAATGACTAAAGCTTCAGTTAGTCCATCTGTACAGTTTTCTAGATTAACAAGCCTGCAGCTTTGCAAGACTCTAGGTGGATGTGCTCCATAAGGAGCATACCTGGCTGGCCTGCCCCGGAGAGCTGACAGCAGCACACAGCAGGAGGCAGGACCCACGCCTCTTCCTCTAATCCCCCAGCTTTGTTTCCCTGTCAGTCACCTTGGTATTGACCATCCCCCTGATTTCCATGCCAGAGTACATCAATGTCTATCGTGCATTTAAGTATAGATTTGTATTTTAAGTATATATTTCAATGAACGTAAATGTATACAAATTTTAACATTATGGGTATACTTACATATAAGCTAAATAAAGGTTTAATACATAGTAATTTTTAAAATAATTTCTCTTTTTATTTTTATTTTTCAGCAGCACTAAGTATTGAACCCAAGGCTTTGGTACTGAGCTACATCCCCAGCCTTATTGTCTTGGTAAATTGCCAAGGCTGGGCTTAAATTTGTGACCTTCCTCCCTC
>RJWT010033040.1:0-13978 GCA_004365215.1 Cuniculus paca | reverse complement strand
CAGACTCTAGATTCAGTCACCTCCAAAAAGCCCACCCCTATGCAACAGCATGAGGCTTTGGGGGGACATCCAGAAACAAAGCATAATATCTGGATCCAGTAGGCATTGTGCAAACCTCCTCTTGCGACTGTAATCTCCTGAGGACATTACCTCTGGTTGTATTTCCTGGTTTATTCCTGAAGTTTATACTGCACAGAATGCTATGCAGATATGAGTTAGTGAGTGACTACTTGCATTGAATTCCATTTTGACTGCCATCCCTAGCAACAAGAGGGAGTTTTTTTGTCCTCTGACATCTTCAGGGTAGGGATGCAGCTTTTAGCAGATTAGATTTCACACATAGTGAATTCTCAAGAAGACAAGCAATTGTTAAGGCAAGAGACTGTTGAGTCAGGCTCTTTTCCAGCTCCTCTAAGTGTGTATTCTCCGTAGAACCAAAGAAATTATGAAAGGATAAGTAGACCGCTACGAAAATTGCTATCAATGAAATGTAGCTTCTGCTCTTCACTCAATTGCTTTTCTGAGCTAGGTCTAAACAATGTTCTGAGACTCTCTTTTACTAGAATAATTCCGCCTTAGAATAGTAAGCATTAAACTCAAGACAGTGCTGGAAAGAAAATAACCCGGCCTGACTCTCTCTGCTAAGAATGAAGACTCTGAGGCTCCCAGGGGAGTTGCATTCAACATCACAAGTCAGTCAGGGACAAATGTGGGACACTCATGCAGGCCTCCTGAGCCTTGGCCACTGATGCTTCCATTTCAAAATTAGTCCTTTTGTCTCCACCACTCCTGTGATGTTGTCACATAACATGTTTTGATCTGCAAACTGTGGTTTTCAATCCTGTGTGCACGCTGGCTGTGGAACTGAGACCTTCCTCTGTGGCTTGATTTCACGGACACCTGAAAAGCAAGCGCTCCCCTTCTTCCTACCATTCCAGTCTCCAAACTTGACCTGTCACTGAAATTGCACCATTGAAATCAGCTACCGCGTGTTTGGACGTAATCTGTCTTTAGACCAAAGGCTATAGCCTCAAATGCCTATAGGGGCTGAGCCAGTACATTTTGCCACAAGGGGGGACAGGGAGGACAGGAAGGTACAGGCCATGTCCAGAGGGGACAAAGAAGCAGCTATTACTCCCCTCCAGCCCACAGGGGCCTTACTAAATGTGTTTTCAAGGGAAGCCAGAAATGTGATTTTCCTTTTATTTAAAGTCCTCTAAATTTTAAATGATGGCCATGGATTTCAAAAATTAAAACACTCTCTGGACAAAAACCAAACCAAACTAAACCTCCGTAAACTCGATTTAATCTTTCCCACATAAGTGCGGAGCCATCTAGAGTCTTTGCCACAGAGATCTGGAACTGTGGATAGGATCGAAGAAATCAAGGTTTCCTGGGGGATGCATGCAAGGCAGGTTTGAGGGGCATGGGCAGGGGCGGAAGTAGGGTGCAAATTTGCACTGAAGTGCAAATTTAAGAAAGTGCTCATTCTCTGAGACTAAGCCCAAAACTAGCATAACCCAGAAAGTGAGGACCTCCTTAAAGTTTGCTGTCCAGGTGTCTGGCTGGTTTTTCCCTGTCTTGGTCCAGAGTAGGGAAGACAGGGAGGAGGATCAGGAATGAGTCAGGGCAATTATCGTTGGTCAGGGTAGACGGCAGAGAGCCCAAGAAGTCCATGCAGTGGCAGGAAGGCCACTCAAGCCAGATCTGCAAGCTGCACGTTTCTTCTCTGACTTCGCTGCCTCAAGGGAGCTGAGTAGAGCATGTCCCATGCTTATAGCCCCACTGTTTGCTTCCCTGGTATAACTACACCCGCTGGAAGTCTTGACTCAGTCTTGGCCCAAGTGACCTCCCTGGAAGGTGTGAGAATGCCAGGAGCAGCAGTTGTTTTTATCCCTGAACCAAGCAAGGAAGAGTTGTTGACGCAGTGCCTGGCTGTAGGTCTTCAATTCTCTTGACTATCCAGGAGCCCTCAGAGTTGTAGGAGCCTTTTGAGGTGGCTAAGCCGGAGTGTCAGCTAAGTGAGAGGCCCTGGGAGCACAGCTTGGGTCTATGGCTTCTCCGAGCGCCCTCAGGAGGAGGGTAGGCTTGTTGCCCTTGAGGCAATTCTGATGAGGGGTAGGTTGGGCCTTGGAGGAAAAGGGCCTCCTTGCTCCCAGGGTGGAGCTTTGCAGGAATCTGGAGGAGCGTGATTCTGAGCAGTTCTTCCTGCTGCCTCTTCAGCCAAACGCCTGTGGTCTCAGCCCAGCAAAAGGGACAGCTGGGTTTGTTTTGGTTCAATTCAGGGAAGAGAGACATGATTTTAACATAGAAAAAATAAATTGTTTTCAAGAGAGAGAGAAGGCTTCCAGCAGGAGCCCTTGAAGGTTCTAACCCTGTCTGCTCCCTCCCAATGTCAAAGTATAAACGCCTGACAGGAGCCAGCAGTTAGCAAGCAGCCATAGGGAAATGAAAAAACAACATAGGGGGAGCAGCACCAGTTACCCCCAGATGCCAGGAGGGTCCATGTGGCCTCAGCATGGGGTCCTTACGACTCACCCCTGCTTATTACCTGGATCCTCGCTGTGAACTACTGGGTGTTTTCAAATCCTGCAGGATTGCTGCTTGAGGGAGGTAGGGGAGGAGGGACACTGGGTGATAGGAGAGCTGTGGCAGCTGTGTACAGATGTTGCATGGTAGAAAAGGGAGGTCATAGACTTTCCTGGGACCCCAGAATATATAATTAAGACCAGAGAACTGAGCTAAAGGAAACACATTTTCCTGCTACTACAAGCTAAATAAATAAGTGAAAAGAAAAATAAACAAAAAATAAATAAAATTAATGATCAGGGCTCTCTGCTGTGGTGTCTCGAATCTCAGTCACCTATCCAGAGTCAGCTTTTATCAACTCTTTCCTGTCCCCCATTGAAAGTTGTGCTTCCTCCCAGTGATTCTGTCTCATCAATCTGTCTCTTTCTTGCAAATTACTTATCAAAGTCTATAAATATCACACCTACTGCCTGATGACTTATTTATTTTCTGTCCACCGGTCTAGTGATGAGCTTCATGAGGACAGAGGTCTCGGTGCCCTGCTCATCATTGCTTCTTCAGTGCCTAGCACAGCTCCTGGCACATAGTAGGAGCTCCATCAACATTTGTTGATTGCACAAATGAAGAATGAATGAGTGCTCCATGAGGAAATGAATTCTCCACCATTGGCCGGATTTAAGAAGCTGGTTGGCCAATACTTAGGAAGCCCACCCAGCTCCTACATTAGTTGAAGGTGCGCTAGAGGCTGTGACTAGCAAATTCAAGCTATGTAATGGCTCAGTCATAAAAGAGAGTTCATTTGCTCATGTAAAGTCCTCATTGGATGTTTCTGACAGTAGAGAGCTCTCTTCTTGGAGGTGCTTAGGGGACTCAGGCCCTTTCACCATGGGACTTCGTTACCTTCCGGGTGTGGCTTTTTGGTCACCGTGCTTAACTGCATGGAGCTGTTCAAAAGGGGAGGAGGGAATTTCAGGCTGGGCCTGGAAGAGGAGCACACTCTGCCCAGTTCCACTCCTAATTACAAGGCTTGGGTCATGGCCCAGGAGGCAGAGGGACAAGTTTGGTTCGTAACCTGCCAGGCTCTGCCATGCCTTCACAGGGCCGGAGGTGGAACCAGATGGCTTCTGGGAGCCTCTCCAATTCCCAGCATTTGTGTTTAACATTTCGTGTTTCCCTTTTACAACAACTCAGCACTTAAGGAGATATAAGGTTCTTGTCACCTTTCTTTCTTCTGTAGCTTTGTGCTGTTTTTCTTTTGCTCAAGAATTCTGTTATGTGTTTCTGGTGTGTCATTACGGACAGTGAGAACATTTGCTTAGGCAACCACAAAAATGCCCAGGGCGGACAGATCTGACTCCCACTAGTGCCTCCATCACTCCCTAGGTATGTGGCCTTGAGCACGTTGCCTAACCTTTCTGGCCCTTGCTTTCTTTTCTGGATATAAGGATAACAACATCAATAATACCTACTTCACAGCATTGCGAAGCTTAGAGGTATGTACCGTTTATAGTGTGTTTGTCGTAGGCCACTGTCATAAGTGCTTTGTTTTCATCGTCTTTTTAAAATTTCACAGCAACTCAATCGAGTAGATCTATGATTAGCTCTAGCTTTATAGAGGCAAATGCAGAATCACTGAGAGATTAAGCAGTTTGCCTAAAGTCATCCGGCTAATAGGTTGGGAATCAGGACTTAAACGAAATCATCCAGCTTCAAAGCCCACAAGGTTTGTAATAATAGATGGTAGCTTTCATGAGCAGGATGTTTTTTCTTTTGTTATAATTTTCTATAAAGGATAAACCAGTCCTGGGCTTACTTATAATATCAGTACTGATTTGTAAAACATCTTAGTCTGTAAAGTGTTTTGATGGCTCTTAGCCTGCTAGTTGCTCATGATAATTGCTAGGTAGTTTCACCATCGTACCCTTTCTCAAAGGGTTAAGAATGAGCTCCACAAGGCATGAGTCACAGGCCAAGGTCACAGAGTCAGAAAATAGTGGAGCTGGCTTTCAAACTCTGACTTTGATAAAGACATTGCTCTAGCCTCAGAATGGTGCCTGGCACATAATAAGCATGATATTAGTGTTTACTAAAAACTGAATCAAATGCATGTCACACCCCACTGACCCCTCAACAAATATTTCTCTAACATGTGCCACCAACTGTGGAGTGAGGGTGTTTGTGGCCCAGGCCTCGCGTCTTATTTTGCTGCCACTGCCACCCTTTGTCCTCAGTGTCCTTAGGCTGTATTTTGGCTGGGCTGGTGGACTCTTGGGCAGCTTCCTGAGATCTTGGGCAGCTTCCTGAGATCTGAGACCTCCTCTAGTCAAACATATTTGGCTGCTGTTCTTCCTGTTTTTCAGGCTCCTGCCTGCTGCAGTCTGATAGAATCATCTTCTAGAATGGTGTTAATGAGCAGTGATCTTGTGTGTCATAGTACTCATGCAGATGGTTTATTTACCTTCACAAAGGGACTTCAGTTGATGCAAAGGAACAATTAGTGGCAAGATTTCTGGCAATTGCACAGACCGATGAAGGAGTCATGTTTGGACGAAGGGCCTGAAATCGTACCACACAAACTTCGGAAGGAGGGAAGGCTGAGTCTCTTGGGGGGTTTACCTGGAGTCCATTCTGACTGGAAGAAATGGGACAATGCTTCTCTTTTACTCCACCCTCTTTTATAAAAGCTTTTCCCTGAGTTGTTTTAGAAGATTCCTAACATTCTTTGTCAAGTTGAATTCAAAATTATTTCTAACTTGTGCTTTTCATGGCGTAGGTTCAGATACTCCTGAACAATGAGGAAATCAAACTGGGAAACTTGTATACACTTCTGTTGTGTGGGCTACTGAAGTTGGAGGGTGGCAGTCATTGTGGCTCAAACAGTACCTGCACCTGCTAGGGTCAAACCTAGAGTAGCCCAGGAGCGCAGCCACCTGGGAGAGGAAAGCTTTGCAGCTCTTGGTCCGGCCCTGGAACTCTTGGTTGAGGATGAGACTGGCAGTGCCAGTGATCTTCAGCAAGTTTCACTGAGCCTCTGTTATTTGTCAGACAGTGTTCTGGGTCCCAAGGAGGCAAGGGTGAATGAGTCAGTCATGGCTCCAGTCTTCATTCATTTGGGTTGCTGTCTTAGCTATTTTACTTGTTATTAAGACAAAATACCCAACACCCAACGCTAACAGAGGGAAAGGTTTATTTAGCTCAGATTGTAGAAGTTTCAGTCTAAAATCTGCCTACTCCAAGGCAGGGTGGTGCGGCACAGGGACATCACAGAGGAGAACAGTTTATGGTGGGCAGAAAGTAACAGAGCAAGCAAGGGGGCAAGAAAAGCCCTTTCGGTCTCCTATATTCTATCCAGGCTGCCAGGATACGGGCAATGCCAAACCAATCAACAAATCGATTTATTAATCACGCACGCTTAATCCTAGCATTGCACCATGAATCAATCACACTTTAGATTCAGTCACCTCCGAAAAAGCTCTACCTATGACTGCCTGAGGCTTTGGGGGGACATCTAGACACAAAGCATAACAGCTGCTATAACAAAGTATTATGTAAACTGGGAGGCATATAAGCCCCAAGCATTTGCTTTTCATAGTTCTGCAGGCTGGGAAATCCAAGATCTAGGTGCTGGCAGATAAGGTATCTGGTGAGGACCATAGCACCTTCTCTCTGTGTCCCCGCATGGTGGAAAGGGCAAATGAGCTCCCTTATTTTATAAACACACTACTCCCATTCATAAAGTCAGTGCCTTCATGATGTAATCTCCTAAATGTCTACCCATCATACCATCACTTTGAATGTTAGAGTTTTGATTGAAGTTTGAATATTCAGACCATAGCATTCCTCCGTGTTCTCAAAAAGATTCACGGCCTTCTCACGTGCAAACTATATTCATTCTTTTCCAGTAGCCTCAAAAGTCTTAACTTGCTCCAAAATTAATTTTAAAGCCCAAGGTCTCAAATGGTGGAGATGTAAGGTACAGTTTGTCCTAAGGGAAATTGTCCTCCAGCTGTGAGTCCTTGAAATCAAACATGTTGTGTACTTCCAAAACGCAGTGGTGGGACTGGCATATAATAGACGTTCCCATTCTAAAAAGCAGAACTTGGAAAGAAGAAAGAGGAGCAGTTTCCAAGTAAGGCCCCAAACCTTACTGTCTGAGAGGAATCTTTGACTGCAGCTTCTGCCCTCCAGGCCCAGTGGGGCAAACATCTTGCCCCTGCTGGACAGGGGTTAGCACCCCTGTCTCTGGGCCGACTTTGGCAGACCTTTCTCGTTTTGTTCCTGATTTTAGAGGGAAAGCGTTTAGTTTTCCCCATTTCATATGATGTTGACAGTAGGTTTTTCATAAATGTCTTTTAGTCCTAAAGGTATTTTCTTTAGTTTTTATTATGAATGGATGTTGGGGTTTGTCATAAGCTGTTTCTGCATCTCTTGAGATGATCGTATGATTTTCATTTTTGCTTCTGTTTATTACATTTATACATTCCATTTATTAAATTTATTGATTGTGTGTGTCAAGTATTCTTGTTTTTCTAGGATGCAGCCTACTTGGTCATGATATATTATCTTTTTGGTGATTTATTGCACTCTGTTTGCCAATATCTTGTTGAGAATTTTTGCATCTATGTTCATTAAAGAGATTGATCTGTAGTTCTCTATTTTGGCTGTAGTTCTCTATTTGTCTATTAGTTTTGGAATCAGAGTAATGAGATGATTTGATTTAGATCTTCCATTTCAATATTTGATTTCTGTTTCCCCCTGTTTCTTTTTTTCTTTTTTTTTTTTTTTGCTACTTTTGAATATATTTTGGAATTCCTTGTTGACATTTTAGCTATACCTCATATTATTAATAGTTACTCCATGGGTGTATGATATAAAATTTTCACTCTTTGGAGCTTCATTAGAGTTAGTATTGTGCTACTTCACATAAAATATAGGATGTTTGTAATGATATAGTTTAATTTACCCTTGTTTTTCTTACTTTACATCCTTTATGCTACATACGTTATTGCTAGTCTGTTTACTTACAAAATAAAACTAGAAAGATATTACAATTTTTCCTCAAAAATACCATTTTTATTTTAAAGAAGTTAAGAGTAAAAATAGCTTTTATATTCATCTATATATTTGCCATTTCCAATGGTCCCCATTCTTTCCTGGTGATTTGAGTGTTCCTTGATATCTTCCTTTAAACTTGACCAAGTTCATCCCTTCTCGTACAATGCTGGCAACAAGTGCTTCCTTTTATCTTCAAATGTCATTTCAGCTGTCCTCCCAGAAGCCGAATGTAGAATCATATCCCTATATCGTCTGATAGGTTTTTCCTTGCACCATAAAGACAAACGCTTCACTGTCCTTTGACCGCTGCAATTTCTGATAAGCATATCTTTAGCCCTCCACAGGCAATGTTTTCCTTTGGTTTCCTTCAAGATTTTTCTCTTTAGGTTTATTTTTTCAGCAACTCAGCTACAATGTGTTTTTCATTTTTCTTTTTAAAAATCTTCTTTTGGGTTTTACTATTTATTTATTTATTTATTTGGTGGATTTTTGAGGCAGGGTCTTGCTATGTAGTTCAGACTGGCCTTGAACTCACTTTGTAGCCCAGGCTCATCTCAAACTCGAAACGATCCTCCTGCCTCAGCCTCCCAGTGCTGGTATTACAGGAGTGTGCCACCACGCCTGGCTGGGTTTTACTATTTTGAGTCTATACATTTATGACTTTCAGTCAAATTTGTAGTTTTCAATCATCATTTTTCATGTATTTGTTCTACCCTATTATTTCTTTATCTTCTAAGAATTTATTTACATGTTAGAACATTAATATGATTTCACAGTTTTCTGTGGCAGTGTCTTTTTATTTCTTTACTCCTCTTGTTTTACTAAAAATAAAACAAAAAGCAAAAATTAATAGCAAAATGATAAGAGCATAGCAATAATTCATATGTCGTGTTTCATTACCTTCAAAGTAGTTACTCAGAATTTAAGACATAAACTGAAAACATTTTTGCAAAAAAGGAACCAAACTATAACACAAAACTTTCTTTTCAATGAACGAAGATAAACTAGTAGAATAAATGAAACTAATGTGTGTGTTAAAATTTTTTGAAATAAGGAAATATGTAATTTGGAGAAGTATTTGAACTTCTCCATACTTCTTATTTGTCTTCTGTTTTGCTCCTTATTTGTGTGTGTATGTAATTCTCATGTAAGAGAAACCATGTGCTATTTGAGCTTATGTGTCTGACTTATTTCACTTAACATTACATTCTCAAGTGCCATCCATTTACTTATGAATAACTCTTTATGGCAGAATAATGCTCCATTGTGTATAAATGCCACATTTTTCTTATTCATTCATCTGTTGATGGACACATATGCTGTTTCCAAGATCTAGCTATTGTATATTGTGCTAGGAATACATACATACATATATGTATCCCTATAATATGTTGGCTTTAACTTTTTTGGGAAGTTGCCTAGAAAGGAGATAACTGGTCAAAAAGAATTTCTGTATTTCGTTGGAACAAAATAGAAAATAGAAAAAGCAGACACATACAGCTATGTGATATTTGACAAAGGAGCTAAAACATACAATAGAAGAATGATAACCTCTCTAATAAATGGTACTGGGATAATTGAATGTCTACATGCAAAAGATTGAGTCTAGACTCATATGTTTCACCATGTACTAAACTAAATGGATCAAAGATCTGAATGTTAAAAGAGAAACACAATCTGCTGGCAGATAAAATAGGTACAACTCTTGAAGACACAAGGACTTTCTGAACAGAATCCCAGTGACACAAGAAATAATAACAAGAATCAACAAATGGGGTCATATCAAATTAAAAAGTGTATGCACAGCAAAAGAAACACCTACAGAGTGAAAGACACTCTACAGTAATGTCTTTTTAATCTTTCTTTTTTTACTAGTTTACATAATTTTTATTGTTATGTTTTGATTCACTTATCTCTTCTGTAATCTTAATTCTGTTGTTCAATTCTTCCAATGGTTTTTAGAAAAAAATTCAGGTATAATTTTTCAGTTGCATATCTTCCATCAGGTTTAACTTGGTTTTCTCATTTACCTATTTAGATTTCTTATATTTTTAGTTCATTATGAATGTTAATTCTTTGATCTCATTTAGCCTCATTATACAAGTTGCTATAAGTCCTTGATAATTCCAGCTTCTGGGTTATTTTGGAGCTTGATCATTTCTACAGAATGATTCACATTTTCCTGGTTTTTCATCTGTTGAGTAATTTTTAGTTGTATCCTTCATTTTACAAATGCTACATTATAAAGACTTTCAATTCTATTATATTCCCTGAATGAATGTTGATGTTTTTATTTTAGATGCTAATTAACTTGGCTAGGCACAAAATATTGACTCTCGTGTAGTGGCTGCTATCTCAAACCGGGGACCAGCTTTAGCTGCAAGACCCTATTTTTTGGCTTTGTAAATGGCTGATGTAAATGTCAGCCAGAGATTTTTTTGCATAGAAGTATAATGTCTCCAACTTCTTTTTTTTTTTTTTTTTGCAGCACCAGGGATTGAACTCACGACCTTGCGCTTGCCAGGCAGGTGCTTAGGCTGCTGAGCTAGATCCCTGGCCCTGTCTCCAATTTCTTTGTTAAGAGTCTTTGACTATTTCACGTCTTTTTGTAGCTTCATGTGAATTTCAGAATTGTGTTTTTTGTTTCTGTGAAAGATGCCTTTGGAGTTTTGATAAACACTGATAAACATTGCATTATTTGCATGTCACTTCGGTAGAATAAGCATTTTAACAATAATAAGTCTTCCAATCTATGAACATGGAATAACTTTCCATTTATTTTTTTCATCTTTCTTTCATGAAGATCTTTTAGCTTATATTGTACATGTCTTTTACTTCTTTGGCTAGATTTATTGGTAAGTATTTATTCTTTCTGATCCTATTAGAAATGAAACTGCTTTTTTAAACTTCTGTTGTGCTTAGCTCACTGTTGGTGTAAAAACCCTACTGATTTTTGTGTGTTGATTTTCTTTGTGTTGCACTGAACTCATTTATTTGTTCTAACAATTTTTTTTAGTCTAAGTTTTCTACATATAGAGCCATGTTATCTGCAAAGATAATTTTATATCTTCCTTTCCAATTAAGATGTATTTTATTTTTATTTCTCGTCTGATTGCTCTTGACACTAGACTCGTGTACTTGCACTGAGTTTTTCAGTAGAGGGGTGGAAAGACAGACTCTATCCAGGTCTGGAAACCACACGCACTTTGTGACTTGGGACTTGGAACACATCATTTCCCCTCTGAGGTCCAAATTTTCTGCTCTTATAGAAAATGTGACTGTCAGCTTTAAAAACAAGTGGTTTACACCAAATCCAGAAGCCACAAATTTCAAATGGCCCTTATAAAACATGGTGATAAGTTTGAGGAAGTAAACCTGAAATACATTGAATAGATTTTGGCTGAAATTACATAGGAATTTGAACAGACAGAGAACAACATTCTCAAGAGAACAAGCTTGTTTTGACGTTCCTTATCCAAATCTCAAATATTCAAGAGATGCTTTTGAACAATTTGTTTAAAAAAGCAAAGCAAATGAAAAAAATGCTTTGAGTTTCAAAGCTTGAAAAGTAGGCTGTCACTAACATTATTTCTACATAGCATAGGCTGTCACTAACATTATTTCTACATAGCAAAGTGTGTTCTTGTACATTACTACCTCAGAAGAGGTCAAAGGAAAAACATGGTCTATATTCAAGAGCTTTCTTTTGTCATTTACCACCTGTGAGAATTGGGGAAGGTTATTTTAATAGCTAAAAATTTAGTTTCTTCACCTATTAAGTAGGGCTATTATATCTTCTTACACTGTCACTGTGTAAAATTCCTGGCCCATAGTTAGCCCTTGGAAAGACCCTGGTTTATTATTATTACTTTGATGAATAAATCTGTCCACGCAACATAGAGTTTTTATTATTCTCCAAACATGTAGTAGTAATTTTAAAATTAAATTGCTATTTAATTTATTGTTTGCATTAAAAGCTCAGCATTTAGCTGGAAAACAGATTAAATATGTTACTTTTAAGTCATCAGAACTGGGTTCAAGTTCTGCCTCTGTTACTTATTAGTTGTATGGCATTTTCAAGGGAATTAACTTCTCTAAGCCTCAACTTTGTGATCTATAAAATGAGAACAATAATGGCACTTCTTAATATTGTTATGAAGAGGAAATGAAACTGTATATTTATAGAAAGTGCTTGAAATAGTACCTGCTTGTAATCACTGCTGAAAAGGGTAACTATCATAATCATCATCAATGACAAAAGTTCTTTTTTCTCATACATTAAATATCACAATCCACTTACATACAAAAATTACCACTTACAATAAAATCCTGCATACACAAATGCTCAATACTTGGCTTCTTTCTTTCTTCGCTTCTTAATATTACTTTTCAAGTTTACCTACAAGAAGCATTCCCAATTATGCTTTTACTGGAAAGGTTGTGTCTAACCATAGATTCAATCATTATAATTAAATTTATTACTATCATGAAGCAGCAAACTGTTGATGTCATGGTAATTGACCATCGAATGAGCCAGTTTCATGCTTCTTAACTTGAAACTTGAGATTCTTGAACCATTCTACAAAAGGAGTAGGAGACTTTAGGTATGAATTTATTTTTTGTATCTCTTTGAGGAGAAATGTGTAGGAAGTAGTCATAACTTAAGTAAGGCACCTTGGAGACAGTATTAACAGAGATTATGAGAGGTTATATGTTCTCTTTAATTAAAAATAAACAGTAAGTGAATTCCGTGATTATGACAAAAGCCTGACTTGTACAGAAATGACCATTCTAGTTGGGAGAGGGCAAGGAGAACAGCCTGTCTACTTTGTTCATCTGTGAAATTGGTTATTAGGTATTATCAAACAATGAACAAAGGAGTTCAAGTAAGGTCTTCTTTGGGAAATATTTTTTCTATAAATATAAAATTATAAAAATATTTTAATTCACACTCAATTCTGATCTCTGTACTCTTCCCTCTTGG
The DNA here is from genome assembly GCA_004365215.1 of Cuniculus paca. Classification (NCBI taxonomy): domain Eukaryota; kingdom Metazoa; phylum Chordata; class Mammalia; order Rodentia; family Cuniculidae; genus Cuniculus; species Cuniculus paca. The sequence goes on along the minus strand of RJWT010033040.1, from coordinate 1,410 downwards.
AAAATTTCTCTAAATGAAACGGGTTTCTTAAAAAGTGTTCTGAATATGTTGAAACACTGCCCCACTTCACATAATAAAACACTATCTAGTCCAGATGCAGGTCACTTTTCCAGTAATGTTTTAATGACAAAAATCAACAAGTTTCTTGTCAGAATATCTTGGTCATTAAATATGCATTAGCAACTCATTATTCAAGATGTTGTACTAATTCTACTCATTTCCATTTGAAGCTTATTAAATACTAAGAGCCTAATCAACCAGAAGTAGTGTTCAGTGGCCACAAAGAATATGTTCCATTAAAGAAAAAAAAGAATTATGACCAAAGTGGTAATTATAACACATTGTATTTATCTGGCACTGTGCTCTTCTAATGAGTTGAATGGCTTTAGAGTTCATACAGAAAAGGGTTGAGGAAGCAGTTTATTTGAAAATATAATTAAAAGGGTGTTTGAATGTGTGTGTGTGTGTGTATTCATGTATATAGTGGCAATAAGGTCTTAAGCATCTTCCAGAATTCTTCAGAAAAGACTAGTAAAAGTACCTCTGCAATAATTTTAGTAACTATTTTGATCAGAACCAACTCTAAGCCACCTCACAATCAGAAGTTTTCACTTTGTTGCTTGTTAGTCATGTGACATTGGACATTTCTAACACTTTTTTTGACTCTGAGTTTGACTGCCATATTTTATTTTATTAAACATAATAATTTTAATATATAGATGAGGTAGGAGTCAAGTCTAGCACATATTAAAATTCTTTTTTCCCTCAACTTTAAAATGTTCTGTTTAGAACACTAGTTCTCTTTTACAGTAGTAGATATTTTCAGAGAATTCCAATTTTTTTTTTTTTTGGTACCAGGGATCGAACTCATGACCTTGCAGTTGCCCCACAGGCACTTACATCGCTGAGCTATATCCTCCTGGTCTGAGAATACAAATTTTTATCTGTTTTGCAACTATTTTTGCTAATCCAAAATAACACTAAAAATTCAAAATAAAAAGTTACTCAGGACAACAAGAATATCTGTATCAATTTCAATTTCAATTTTCATTTGTGTCAAAGTCATAACTGCTATTTAAACTTTCCAAATGGATGTTGGTACATTCTGAAAATTATTTTCTAAGTTACAATTTGATCCATTGAAATACAGGGTCACAGCTCTACTATGCTTTTTTGTGGGGCTTAAGAATGACTGCCATATTTTAAATGTTATTCTCTGGGTCTCAGTATAATTATCTTGAAATAGTAAATTATACCTTGCAAGAGTTTTACTAAGATTTACAATTAATGTATGTAAAATATAAGTACACAGTAGATACTCAATAAATGAGGGTATTATTGTTTCTACTTTACTAGATAAAGTCCTTTAAGGGCAGGTATTTTATCTTACTCAACTTCATATCCACAGCA
>RJWT010033039.1:0-13981 GCA_004365215.1 Cuniculus paca | reverse complement strand
AATGCCTCTGACAAGTCATTTGCCTCATTGTATGGCTACTGTGCATGCATCAATTTTATCATCATCTGATGCTCAACTAAAGAAACAGGCTCATCTTCTGCATTATGAAAATTATGTTGATAACAATGGCTGTTGCATAGATTAGCTAAGACAAACATGTTGATATGTTTTCTTCAAATAATAAAAGTAAGACATGCCTTTATGAAAAAAGATTGGAAAAAAAACCTATGTAAGAATTGTCTAAAAAGAGTAAAACTTAATGAAGAGGACTTGCATGCATGAAAGAAATGGATAAGAAATGCATAAAGTATTAATTCAAGGATGTTGTATGGTAAATAAAAGGCAGCAATGTGCACAGTATGCTAGGAAAGCAACACATAACCCATTCTAGGGTACACAGTAAGCTCCCCAAGAAATACGACGTCTGAGCCAAGTCTTGACAGATGGTTGATAGTTAAAAAGGCCAAGAGAATTGCCAAAGTGTTATGCAACAAGAGCAGCAAAGCCTGAATTTTCATGGCTATGTGGGAGACACAGAATCATTCCATATAGCAGGGTTGTCGGATGTGAAGTGGGGCATGGCAGGCTATGAGGCTGAAAAGGAATGGGAAAGGCCAGGTCATGAGGGCCTTGTTTGACATGCTAATAAGTGTCGATTAATCTTTTGGCTGGTGATGATTTTCACAGGGTTAAAAGCAAGGGAGTGATACAAACAGGTTTGCATTTTGGAAATTGGGTTAATGTGGCCTTGTGTTGGGATATGCATTTAAGGTACTGTGATACCAGGGTCTGGAAAACAGATGGGCGGGAAGAATAAAAACTAGGTAAAAGGAGACATGGAAATCAAGATTCTAAAACTGTACTTTTAAGAAAAGCTGCAGCTTCATGACACAAAAGTTACTCAAGCCTTTTTCTCTTCCAGGAAACTTACTCAAAAAGATTTTTTTCTCTGAAGTTCCTTTAACAATAAGCCTGTAAATCCTGGCTCTTGACCTGTCCTCTCCATCTGTAAACTGCTCTTTGTCCATTCTCAGAGAGCAGCAATATTGGTGGGCAGCAGCTCTCACCTACAAACATGTAGATGGCTTGCATTTTAACCTGACAGACTGCAGGAATACATATCCTTGATCACCCATCTTAAAGACACCCTCTTAAATGTACCCAATTCCTACTTGTAATGTGTCTCATGTCTTTGAGCACCCACATTCTACTCTTGAGTGCACCCTAAAGTCTTTGTCTAATAAACCCTTCTCTTTCCTCTTACTGACACATACTGCAAATTATTTTTCTGTGAGGGGAGTCAGTCAACCTACAAGCATTTTTAAAGGTGAGTTAAATTCCTTATTTCAGCCTCAGGGACTCTCAGACACAACCCAGTGATATGAGGACTTTATAATATTCCAGGAAGGAAATTATGATAATCTGTCCTAAGGCAAGGGTGGTAGAATTAGAGGATGCATATCTGGAAAAAATTTAGGCAATGAAGTCATCAGGGCTTGAAGCATCATTAGTGTAAGGGTTTGGAAAGGGAGAGCGAAATATGTAGAATGATCCCAAGTCTAATATTACGGACAATGTATATCACTGACTGATTTTGGAAGCTAGTTAGGGTTAGAGGTGAAAAGATGACAAATTTATTTAACAGTATACCAAATTTTATGATTTTTCTTCTAAGCCTAGATTTTTATGTGTACAAAAGGGATCATTATTAATAATTTTCCCAGAATCATAAACCACAAGTATCTCAGGAAAATTAGGAGGTAAAGTCACCTTATCTATAGAATATTCATATAGATATGTGTATGCTGACAAAACAACTGAACACATTATGATAATATGTCAATAAGATTGAAGGTTTACATTAAGTAGACATAAACATAAAGATTAGAATAAGATCCTCAAATGTAAATAATTGCCAAAAAAAGTAGGGAAAAGGAACAGCCCAAAAGCACCCAGGTGACAACTAGTATTTAAAAAGAAGATGAATTGGAAACAATCCTTAAAATAAACTAAGAGGAGCCTGGCACAGTGGTGCATGCCCTTAATCTCAGCACTGAGGGAGGCTGAGGTAGAAGAATTGCAAGTCTGATCCAAACTTGGACAATTTAGCAAGACCCAGTTATAAAATACAAATTATTTTTATAAAAATCTGGGGACATAGCTCAATCATAGAGCACCCCTGGGTGCAATCTGCAGCACTGAACCAAAAAAGGAACCTAAGAGGAGATAGGAAGAGAAAGTAGGAAAAAGCAGAGGGTAAAGGCTAGATACTGCCATGGAGTGGTCAAAAATGTCCAACAACAGAAAAATAGGCTATAGTAAAGATCAAAAATAGCCCACTTGATCTTGCAGCATACACTTTGCTGTAAGTAGAGTGATCTTATGAAAGAGCTGAGCTCAGTGTCTAGGTGCAGTGGATTTAAGAATGAAAGTGGAGTAAAAAAGTAGAGAATGAAAGGACATACCTGAAAAAGGAAAGAGAATAAGAGAATATTCCAAAAGGGAGGCTAGAATTAAAGGAAAGTTTGCTTTATATTTTTCTAGTTTATGGAAATTTTCATATTTTAGGGCCAAAATTGAAAGGTATGACTTTCATTCAGTAGTGGTACTGTTCAAGTTTCAAGTTTGGGCCATTTTTCTTCAATGACAGTATTAATTTATTGAGGTTTTATTTTGCACTTTGTGCTTGTAAATGGATGAGAAAGGGAATTCCACAGTCATATTGGTTATTTTCTACAGTACACTGAGTGCAGAATTCTTTGAGAACACCTGGCAATTGGAGGCAGGCCTCAGAAAGGTAATGCATGTGTGATTCTCCATGAAGAGGATTGGAGCTAGACATCTGGCTTGGTGGACATCTGATCACAAATTGGTGCAGTGAGGCTATACCACTGATTTCCATATACAGTAGATGAATAGGAAGTGTGTCCTCCTTTCTGAGCAGTTTATGGCTATTAAAGGCTCAAGTGGTTACCAAAAGTTTGGTATTGGGAAATAATGAAGATTTTGCCTCAACTCAGTAGACTTTGTTGGGCATAATGCTAATCCTAAAAAGATACGTGTTGCATTCTTCAGTCTCCGTTTTACCTGCTCAGTTTATTGCTTTCTGATCAACTCGCCTTTCCTAGGAATTCCTCCTCTCACACAATGCTTATGTTTTTGTATCACCCTTGTCTCTTCCACCTTTAAAGCAACCAATTACAGTACTTATTTTCTCTTCTACATATGGCAGTGAAGGAAGGACCTATTTTGCAAACCATTTACTAAAAAGTAATTGTTACTTTTCCTTCCATTAGTTCTTGAGAACATACAGAAAACAATTGATAGTTTATATATATTTTAGTTTTAGGAAGCCTTCTAAGATACCAAATTGTTTCCTTCTATATACCCTTCTGGAATAGGAGTGAGCAAAATAGAACATTCCTCAGACAAGTATTTCTATGTTGCCATTTGGAAAGAATGGTAGAACAATTACTGATGAGTTTTGAAACCAACGTGTGACCATAGCCCATGAGACATCATTTGGCTTCAGGATGTTCATTTAACACTGTTTTCTTATTTCTGTTAACCATCTAACATGCATTTTGGGGCAACTTACAAACTAGCCTACTGTTTTTAAAAGAGTCCCAGAATCTTATGTCAATTCTCATTCAGCTGTAGACAGAACAATTTTGGAAGCATGAACAGCTATCTCAGTTTTGCAGAGGTGCTGAGGGGGCTGGTTCTGCTTGTAAAGTTCACCCGGCAGCCTGCTGGTGCTCTTTATTCATCGAATGCTCTGTGGGACAGTAATGACTTTCCAGCAGGCATAAGTGATATGCTTTTGCATCTTAAAAGTATTAATCTTCTATGATACAATCCATAATGCATATGTTTGTACAGGGACTGTAACAATTAAACCTTCACATGACTCCTTTAGGGCATTGCATTGGTTTCTTTCAGAATTAATATACTGTGTAGTGTTTTTATTTCCAGCAAGTTCATTCTTATGAATCTCTTTTCAAGTCTCATTTCTCCCCATTTTGTTTGCCCTCACGCTCACCCTCACCATCTTCTCCACTGAAAACTCTTGCACATGTAGAGTTCTCATGGCAGTGCCCCATCTCTGGCCACCCTCTAGAGAGTCATTTCCCACCACTTAATATTTTCTATATTGTAAGAGTTTAAACAGAGCAATTATTACCACACTCTGTGATTATCTCAGTTTTTTCTTGCTTATTAAGCTGTTGTCTTTTTCACTTTAACATAAACAGAAATCTTTTCTCTTATAGACATCACTGTAGTAGAAATAACTTGCATTAGACACAACCCATTCAGAAAATTAACAGATATTTTTATTTTTATATTTTCAGGCAGAAATGTCCACTCTTTCCTTTTTGCTTTGCCTTTAATACGCACTGATACTACAGCATATGTGTTGCATAAATCTGTCTCCTTTGTAGAGTTTGTAGATTATAAACTTCCTGAGGAAAGAGTGTATTTACCATATCTTTGATTCCCTAGCACCTAGCACAAAACTGACTATCAGGACAGTGCTCAATAAATATTTGATGACTTACTTACAGGTTTTCACAGCATTAAATTTTATTTAATAAGTTTTGCCTGGGCCCATAGGGTACAAAGTCCTCAGTTATGTATCTATGCTAACTAGAAATAGATATAATGACTTTGTTTGATCTTTTCAGTATAATATCCTATTTTGGAAATTTTTAATTGCTGCAAGTGAGATACTGCAAACATTTTAATTTAAAAGTACTATATGCTTTCAAGAAAATCAAATTTGTTTTATATGATATTTAAATAGAAATTGAATATCATTTATGATAGTACTTCTGACATGAGGGAAATAAGAGACTACCCTGTATATCTATCTCAGGTTAAGTGTGCTTCCCTCCAATTTAGTAAAAAGAGATTGATGATGTTGAGAATTATGGTTTCCACTGAAAACATCCTGGTCTAATCCCTCTGAGGCTGTGTTTAGAGGCTCTGCCAGGGAGCACATCTGCTCATATATCTTTGAATAATGGTTTCCTTGAGCTTATGTGCCTTGCATTACCCATCCCATACCAGGGCAGGCAACCTTCACCCTTTCTGGCATCAGCACAATGCAGGAAGACAAACTGAAGTTTTTTCTTCCTTACTTACTGTAAACAGAATCACCTCAAGAGCAGCTAAGAGAGTAGTCTTTGCTATTCCTTAGTGAGAATTTCTGCCACCAAGCATGTGGAAGGGAAAAGCAAGAGTCATGAACTCTTAGTATACTAGAAAACAGATTTAATACATTGCAGTCAGGGTTTGCAAGGGAAAGTAATTAATACAAGACACATAATTTATAGGATTATTTTATACTATTCACCCAAAGAGTCAAATGCAAAAAGAGTACAGGAAATCTGTCCATACACTGAGACCCAAAGAATCCAGCTGAGGGTCTGGATCCCATGGCAATGTCCTGCATGAGTCCAACTAAAAACTTAAAGCCCATGGCAATGCCCTCCAGGAGTCCAGCTGGATGTATAGAGCCCATGACAGTGTCTCATGTAAGTCTCTATCAAGGATCTGCACTGGGAAGGCCGAAGGGTCAGTGGCGGAATCTAGAAGGTATACCAGCAGCATGAAGGATCTGTGCCAGCAGGCTGCAAGATCTGCTATGGAACCAGGGAGCAATGCTGAATATAAGGATCAGAGCACCCCAAAAAAGAACTACTGCCATCCTCAGCAACAGTGAGGTCCCAAGCTCCTCCGAGGATGAGAACAGCTGAGTTCATATCAGGAAACCCGCGTTACAAACTTCTCCGGGAGAATCAACCGTACACCATGTTCCCCTCTGGAGACAAGAAGCGATGCTCAAAGTAAGGACCGGTGTGCCCCCAAATTGAGCCACGGCCATTCTCAATGACAACAAAGTCCCAACCTCCTTCAACAAGGAAAACAGAAAAGTTCATATCAGAAAAACAAACTTGATACGCTTCTCCAGTAGAATCAACAGCCCACCTCTTAGTCTCCGGTTCTCTTCCTTTGATGCTGTTGGCAACAATCCCCAGTGGGCCCTCCACACCTATCACAATGCTGATTCAGTGCAGTTGGGTGTTACAAGTTGATCATTAGTCAATCACCACATAACATATGTGCTTTCACCCACAATTTCTTTCCAACATGACCAACATACCTAACCACATAATTTTATCATTTTCTCTACAATGTGTGTGTGTGTGTGTGTGTGGTACTATGGATTGAATTCAAGGCCTTTACACTGAGCTACATCACTAGCCCTTTCTTTATTTTTTTATTTTAAGACAGGGTCTTGCTGAGTTGTCCATATGGGGGTCAAACTTGTGATCTTCCTGATTCATCTTCCCAGAGTTCTGGGATTACAAGCATGTACTACCACAGCAGCCTGGAAATTCTTCAAAGATACTTTTCACTCAGTGATTTAACCTAACTATTATCATGCCTTTGCATTTTAATGCCGTAGTTTTGTTTCCTGGAAAATTGTATCTATTTTTTAGTTTTAAGAGATGATTATCCAGAAATATTTCATGCATGTCATCTATATTCTATGTATATATATATGTACAAGATAAAACCATTATACAATTTTTTATTGATATATAGAACAGTATTCCTCAAGGTCAAACAAATTAAATTGTTTCCAAAATATCAGCCACTATCTTTTAAAGTAAATCTGCATCTGATAATCACCTAAGCTCGAAGACACAGACTATTCAAATTTCATGATTTTTCTCTATTTATAGCTTGTAGAATTCTAAAATCCCTATTGCTCTCACTCATATCCATTATAAAATTTTTAATTTACTGCAAACATGACTACATTTAATAAGTGCTGTTTCAGACAGGAAATGGAACTCTTATAATGATGAACTCATTTTTCCAAGTTATTAAAAAATATGCCTTCATTGTGCAGATTCTTTTCAGCTTACCATATTGCATGGAATAACCAATATAGTGGGTTCAGTAGAATGGGAGAAAGAAAAGAAGAAAACAACATACACAATAATAGCTGACTTTTAATGAGGATTCTTTAGGGCTTTGACCAAGCAGATCCAAAATAATTTACCTTATGATGGTAGCAAAAGCAAATTACTCACAACATTATATTGTTAAGGACTGTCGCAATATCCCCAGAGCTGTAACGCTGCCTCTTATAGATGTGTTACAATCAACTTTATAACTTTTGCTATTAGTTGCTAAGAAACAAATTATAATTGCAGTTCTGATCCTTTCCTATGTTAGCCTCTTAATGCCCTATAGTACCATTTGTTTCCTTAAGATGATTAAATGATCAGCAAAGCAATTGTTTAGAGTATAACTGAAAGCATTTTTAGAATAGAAATAGAATATGCGTATTATTTTCATTTGGGGTGTTGGGGTTAGAGTCATAGTTTCATTGAAATCACCATGTTGAAATGATGTGAAAATCTGACAAGCATTTAATGTCTTCCTTTACCTGCAGTTGACTATTAATTAGGAATCAATATTACTATTTTTAATCATTATGCTTTATTAAAGTGATGTTTAAGAGTAGAGACTGGTTTAAAAATGATCAGAGTTCATACAGCAGTTCTGTCACTTACAAGATGTAACAAACTTCGGTTAAGCTATTTAATTTCCTCAAAACTTCAGTGTATCCTTCTGAAAAATGTCAATAACAGTATGCACTTTGCAACACTTTGTGGACAATGAACAAGATAATGTATTTGAAGTATCTAGTACTTATGCAATAAGGCATGATTATTTGTGTTTTGTTAACTCTTAGGTACATCTACCATTTCCCTAAAGTGAATTTAACCATTATGTACTTAAAACATGTACTTACAGAAGTCAAAAAATGTAGACATGAAAGAAGAAAAATATGATGAAAAGCCAATAAAGCGATTAATTTATTGGCAAAAATATAGGATGTTCTGAAGGTATTTTAAAAGCCTTTAAAAAGATAAATAACTAATAGGGAAAATCAGCAGTACATCACTTCAAGTTAGTGTGCTATTAACACTCTGTAAGCCATACCAAAATCAGAAAGTGACATGAGAAATTTATTAATTTGTTTACTTATTTACAGAGTCACCCAACCATTATTATTTTTCATTAGTAAATGTGTATAGTACGTCATGTGTACATTCCTTAGAGGAGTAGGTGCAAGTACATAATACATCTTAATTCCTTTTCTTCGCCCCCTTTCCCTCTCTCTTTCTCCTCTCTCCCCTCCACTCATCTCTTGATTTGCTTCCTTATTTTTCATGTTTTAACAGCACAATTCATAATAGCTAAATCTTGGAAGATATGGCCTAGTCTTCATCAAAAGATGAATAAATAAAGAAAATTTGATGTTAACATGCAATGAAACACTACTCTGCCATAAAGACAGATAAACTTTAGTTACCTGTAGGGAAATAGATGCACCTTGAGCCCAAATGCTGAGTGAAGGAAACCAGACACATGAGATTAAATACTGTATAATTTCTCTTATATGAAAAACTCAAAGTATAAATAAAGAACAAAATAAAAGATAGGTCATAGGAAGTAGGGAGATAGCTCTTTCTCACAGAGGGAGGGGATTAAGGAATTGAGGGAGTGGAGAGATAGGAGATGAAAAAAGAATTAAAATGTATCATGCACACATACCAACTTCACACAAGGAATATAAACATTATGTGGTGCACAGTGACCATTATTATTTTAAGATTAAGTTGTTACTGATGAGAGGCTAAAAGTAACAGGGAAGCCTTTAGTCCCATCAACTGTAGTGGCCATCATGTGACTGAAGGAAAATGTTGGTTTGAACATGTGACTTATACTGAGTCAACAGATGTTTCCTATGAAAATAAAGCAATTTCACCTTGTACATCCACATTTGGAGGTCAAATTTTGACATAAAACAACTCTAAACATTTTAAATTTAGTTACGGTAAGCCCTATAGTTCCTACTTTTAATGGCTCTATATTTCTGTATTAGTTATTTAGTGCCCAACCACATGAAACTTCTCAGCAAAAGAGTGAGGTATGCCTGTAAGTACCTGTGAAATTGATTCTCTGCCTTCCTTGAACCTTTATCACCACCCCACTTCGCAAAAACAGAATTCCATGTTTCTATGGCTGAAAAAAAAGGCCACTTTCATATCTGTAGTAGCACATTTTCATTCTTTAAGAAGGAAAGTTTGATATTATATAGTATAGAGATTTAAATAATCTTTAGAGTTCCTGCAATGTAAATTGTACATGACATGAATTATTTGCTGATTGTAATTATCTCTCACAATTGTAAATTCAAATTTAGTCAAATATTTTGATCTACATTTAAGTACCATCTGAGCATATGACACTATGCTAGGAACTCTGGGAAAGTAGAGGGCAAATTTCACATGAGCTTGCCAGAATCTAAAATGAGTAGGAAAGGGAAAAATAAAGAGAAACATACGTGGAATACTTAGCTGCAAATGAAAAGGAAAGAAGTAAGTATGCCAGAAACCCAGCTGAAATAGTATATCTGCTGTAAACATGAACAAAGAATAGAAGTGCATTTAATCTTAATTCCAAGAAATTCAAAATTGCTGAACACAGTAAATATCATTTATAACCTTTATCCTTTCATATCCTTCATCTTTTTTTGGAAAGTATAGGGAAAATTGCTACCTTCTGTATTTATCATCGTTAACAAATTGAATAGAAAATACCCCATAGATTAAAAAATGAAAAAAACGAGGAAGAGATAATAATGCACAGTACTGTGAATCATATCTAAGCTATATGCCAAGGACTATGTGCGTAAAATGCCTCAGAACACTGCATTAACCCTTTTAGCCTACCTTCCTTGAAGAATCTTTTTACTAAATGGTTTCCTACTGACAATAAAGATTTGAGAGCACATACCTATAACTGATTCCTATCTTCATATTGTGTGGGCTTTTTGTAATGGAAAGGAATAGATAGTTTCAAAGAGTCCTGGCTCTCTTACTAACAAAGAATTAACGTAAGACCCAGAAAATTCTGGCTGTTTCTCTAAGAAGTTATGACACACCACTGGGCAGACGGGAGACCAGGTGCCATGATTCTGTCTGGAGACCAAAAGCCAGTAACATTTCACTTTGAAAACCTTTTTAGCTCTAATCCCCTGTGGCTTTCAGGATAAGCTACTACTTTTCTTTATCTCTCTGCTCTGCAATACATAATAAAAGAAAGAAAAAGAAGGCAGGTATTTCAGAACCCTGTGGTGAAAAAGCAAGTAGATGCTTATGAAGCATTTTTACTGGGCTCTAATCTTAAACAAAGTGTCTTGGAATCAGTTTTGTGGAGCATACTGGTCTGACCTATCTATTTCCTTAGCTCTGCAAGAGACCATACAGAACCCTGGTCCAGTTTCCCAATTGTAAAGGTGAGGAGTAAGGCTTCAGGTGATGCATCTTGAAGAAGGTTACAGCTGCTAGCTGCTGTCCTGGCACTATTGTAAGAGCTCCTCCACCCCCATTTGTATCTGTTTTCACATAGGTACCCTTCTTTGTCACTCCAGACAGAGTGACCAGGGAGGGGAGATCTAGGAATCAGAAGGAATGAAGAATAAATTAGAGACCAATGGTAGTAGTTAGCTTATTGTGATTATTTTTTATCAGCAAGATTGGGACTTTTAAACTTTTTGAAGCTTTTCTCTGGATTAATTGAAGCTATCAGTATTTTTGTGTTGAAATGTTTGCAGTGCTTACAAACTTTGGCTCCCATAGTATTTGACAGTATTTGAACCCAAGACTATGGAGTTGTCACACTAAAAATTCTCTTCTACAGCCAGAGTTGGTGGAGCTCACCTATAATCAGCACACTGGGAGGCCTAGACAGGAGGATGGCAAGTTCAAACACAGTCTGGACAACATAGTAACTTAATGAAAGCCTGCCTCAAAATTAAAAACAAAAATACTGGGTTGTAGCTCAGTATGATGAACATGGGTTCAATTTCTAGTACCAAAAAAAAAAATATATATATATATGTATATATTCCTGGCATTTTGAAGTGTCATTTTATCATTTCAGGCTACTTGTTCTTCCTGATCCACTACACTGGCATTTAATAAATGTTCATGATCGATCTATTCTTTAGTTGAACTCTAATTTTCGTGCTTCCTTTTCAATATACAACATTTGTAATAAAGGTGCTATATATAACACCATGGTGAGGGTCAATATACTCTTTTACTAACCATAGCTCTTTCTAGTCTTCGGAGTGTATATTTGTCAGGAAATAGATTATGATATCATGATTTCAAATTTTATATTTTATAGATTTGTTACTTTCATCATAGTACCTACTGAAACTTTTACTAATGGGCCATTTGAAAATTGGGGTGATAAACAATTTTTAATTACTCTAGCATAAGAGAGAAACTCACACCTGTGTAGGGATCAGCAAAGTCACATGCATGTGTAGAAGAGGGTATGCAAGGTCAATAGAGATATGTGATTATAGTGGCAAAACAAAGCTGGGTGCCCTTCCTTATAGCATTCAGCATTTTGAAAGCAAGTTAATCATTAATGCTGGGTAAGCACAACATATACTGTGTTAATTTTTTGGAACATTTTACAGTTTATTCAACTTCCACATACCTGAAAAAGGAAAACATCATACAGATGAAATATGATTAACCCAATTTTTCAGATTTGGACACTGAGTTTTAAAGGGGTTAAGTTTTCTCCTAAAGTTGTGGGAAGTAGTAGAAATGATACTCAGATGGCTGTAAAACTAAAACTGTGGTCTAACAGAAAAGATAACGTGAGGAAGGTACTTGTTTGGTACTCAAACAATATTAAATTAGAAATTAACTGACTTGCATTAGAGGCTAAACTTTGCCCTTAGTAAAATGGCTTTAAACGAATGTATAAATGTTTTGCTTCTTATTCTTGTGCACCTGTGATTTTATGCCCACTACGGAGTCACACTATGTCGGATTCTAGAAGTCATTTCACAAGGTAATACTTATCAAATGTATACTGGTAAATTAATCCAGGTACAAAAGGTGGGTTGCTACTTAAACAATCTGTGTATCACCTCAGGAACTAAAGAATTTCGTGTGGGTCCTCATTCTTTATGCCTAAGTAAGAGCAGCGCATTTAACCTCCCTGCACTGCATTCCCCTTACCTGCAAAATGAAAGCGGTTGAATGACTAGCTTTTAAATTTCCTTTAAGGTATGCTATACCATTAATATATGCATTAAAATGATAAAAATAACTCATGGTAGCATCATAATGATATGCTAAAATTGAGATGATGCCATGGGAAATGTGACCCAGGAAGAAGCCAGCACTCAGCCACACCAAGGGCATAACAATCAAGCAGAGAGGTAATTAGCCAGCTCTACAATGACCAAGAAGGAGCAGTTTTGGTAGCAGATATTGTTGGATTAAAATCCTTGTTCTACCTACTGTGTGATAATGGTCTCACTTTAAGTAAGTCATTTAACCTCTCTGTGCCTCATTTTCTCCCTCTTTGTAAAATGGATAACATGATTCACATGATCAGCTGGTTTTGTAGATTCAATGCTGTGGTTTATAGCAGCACTCAGTAAGCACTAGGTTTCTTTCTCTTACAGGCAGCAGTGCAGATGAAAGTATAGGAGAATTTTTTCTTTGCAGTACTGGAGATTGAACTCAGAGCCTTCACACTGAGCTATATCCTCAGACCATTTTTTGTATTTATATTTTGAGATGGGTCTTATGACACCTGTGCTCCTATGCACAGCTTGTAGAAGTGATTCTGAAAAATAAATCTTTTCTTTTTCATACTCGAGTGATTAACCTTGAGAAATTCCTGTTTGGATACACTCTCACTATTTAGCTTACATGGTCCCATATACAACATACCCCAAACCCTAAACCCTGAACCCCATGCCCCTAGTCTTACTTATTCGTCAGGCTAGTGATAAAGATAGATACACTCATTTTCTCACAACTGTCTATTGTGATCTGCTTTGTTCTCAGAATTTCATAACAGTATTGTATTACGTTTCTTCAGAGAAAGAGAACCATGAGAAGATAAGTGTATATTTTGAGAGAGGACAGGAGAAAAACAGTAGGAGACAAAGGGGTTGATTAATATGAAGAACTGACTCACACGACTATGGAGACTAAGAAGTCCTGGGACTCTGACTACAACACCCAGGAAAGCTAATAGCAGGATTCCAGTCTGAACTTGAAAGCAAAAGAACCAAAGAAGCTGATATTATAAATCTTAGTCAAACAGTAGGAAAAGGACTATGTCTTAGCTCAGTAGGCAGGGAGCAGGAGACACAGATTTCCCCTTCCTTTTTTGTTCTATTCAGGCTTTTAGTATTGGATAATGCTGAACATACTGGGGAGGGTAATGTGTTTTATTGACCCCTTTGATTAAAATGCTGATCTTATCTAAAAACATCCCTACAGACAGATCCAGAAATAATGTTTAACCTGAGCATCCTTTGGCTGAGTTACATTGTCACATAGAAGTTTTTATGGCAGATGTATGAGGCAAGGAAGATCTCTGGTTTTGTCTATTAATAGACGGGAAAAGAAATAAAAAACAGTAGCAACAACAACAAAATACATGCATAAGATAATGTAATATAGTGACTATGCTATGGTAAAAATAGATGAAGACTAAAAGAAAACTCTCAGTGAGTGCTCATAACAGCCTTCCAGAAGGCAGGCCTGTACTACAAAGTTGGTACAACCCTATGTACCGGCCTGTCAATGAGCTCGGTATATGGACTTAGGGCTGAAGGAGAAGAAGTGACTGTCACTCCTCATCAATACCTTTCTGTTTGCTTAAAACAATGAACTGCATTAGTAATTATTGAAGTCCATTTCATAGCTTTCCCAGAGCACTAATCATGTTCAGGCAAAAGAAAGAAGTACTACTGGAGCCCGGAGTGGTATGGCCTCAAAAAAGTGTTTTGCCTGTGGTTTCCTGTATTTAAAAATTGTTAGATTTGTTTTTATGAAGTGCA